>APFE030920864.1:287709-331621 GCA_000404065.3 Pinus taeda
TAACTATAATTATTTAAAAGTTATTTTTTGAAATTAAAAATTTTAATTGCTTAATTACGTCGTAAGGCGTTCTCTGAGAAGAACTTCCCTTAGGCACACTTGTCATAACTTTGAGCTTTTAGATTATATGTTAGACAATAGAAGGATCTTCAGTTGTTGGATCATCACAAGTAGTTGGAAAGAAGCGTTACTAAACCTTAATCCCCCTACATTTTCTTGCGTAAATATTTTGTATGAAGATTTAGATTCCAGAGAAGTTGCAGGGATCTGAGGAGTCCACCAGGCTTGTTGATCAATCATAACTTTGAAGCACCTTGAGGTGCCTTGACATGATCTAGGATGTACATTCAATTCTGGAGACAATTGAGAGTAAAGAAGTTATCTCCAAATGGAAGTCAGAGTCACTCGTACAAGTAAACCCTTGCCACAACAATAATTTTTCCTTGCATGTTCTTTTATATTGCATTTCTCTAGGTTGTAACTTTCTCTTCTAGCCCTAGTGCCAAAATTTGCACATACCTACCAGTCGTTGCTATTGGCACAATTTTTCTATGTTTTAAGTGTGATTATAGGTTCCCTCTACAAGCACCCTTCATTGAATACATATCTTCCATGGCTTAGAGAATGGTTTTCTCGACCTCTTCTGAAAGCCCATGAAGGGGATGAGAAAATAGAGACAATTTCACAGAGATCATCGAGGGCCACAAATTCATTGAGAAAGAGTGTTGAATCCGGTAGCATCAAGTCCTTAAAGGGCCAAGCATTGAGTAAGAGTTGGAATGGTAAAGAAAATAGTGGAAGTGTGTTCGAAGATACATGTAGGAGGAAGTCAAAAGTACCCATTTCGGCACTAAAGCTAGATGCATTGGGAACAACATCAATAACTCTATCAAAGTTGGGCCCTTTAGAGTCCGTGCATATAAAAAACAACAAAATGTTTCATCTCTTGCTTTGGAGAGGCAAAGGAAGATGTGTAGAAAAGAGATTAAATCATTGAATTTCTCATCAAATCACATTTAAGGTCCCTAATCAAAATTATTGAAAAAGAGCTAGAAATACCGAAGGAACCACATCAATCTATACAAGAAAATGACACTTGCAAGTTAGAACTCTAGTCGCTTGGAATCTGTATCAGATGATGAATGTAGCATTTATCTTGAGAAAACTGAGAAGAAACATTTCTCCAAAAGTGTTAAAGAACCACTACCGAAGGTAAAGGGAAGCAATAGAATCTATAGCAAGCAGGAATGTTAAAAAAGAACTAAAACCTATAGAGAAGGGATCAAAAGAAGTGAATGGAACGATCAACAGGATTCTCTGAGTTGCAGCAAGATCATGGATGTGGCTTTTTTCACATTTTCATCTCCTATGAGTTCTACAGGTGGATCCAAAACAAGAATTCATTCAATGGAGAAGAAGAAAGGTCAAGCAGTGGATGATTGGAGAGAAATGTAGACCACCTGTTGGGGAGATCCTTGCACAAATAGTGAGCTTGAGAAAATCATATCAGAAGTAACATGCTTATATTCATCTTCTTTCAAGCCTGCCATTTTAGGAGGAGATATATTAAATGCTCTTTTGGAACAAAAGTTGAGAGAGTTAACTATTAGTAGTGGAGTTGATTTGGGCACCATAAATTATTTCAAGGATTCCATTTCTAGTAAAACAACTACATCTGTACTTCAGGACATGATTATGAAACTCTTTGAAGATGTGATTTTTTGTTGTAGTTACATTGGGTTGCAATCTCTTCAAAGTATTTTGAAGTTTAATGGAATTATAATAAGGTTTTGTTCTTTAATTTTTCACCTTTATCTCATAGTTGTTGCTTCATTCTTAGTGGTTTAAGCTATAACAAACAACTTTGGGCACATTTGTGACTAGTTATGAAAGAAACATCACATGAGACGAAAGACACCTAAATCATGATAATATGTTGACTTGTATGAAGTCTATGCTACAAAAAAACTTGTGAAGACAAAGACCCGTTCAAACATCAAATTGTATTATAGTAGTAAAAATGCTCCTTAGAGTTTCCAAATTAATCGATCCAAGAGCTCCCCCATCCTTGGGAATAATACAAACATTACTGTGCACCATTAGGAGACATTGTGCTCCTCCATACTTGGCTCATAAATATGAATGCAAGACCTATGTCATGAGTAACATGGGAGGCATGAAGAATCTTTCCAACAACAATCAATTCCCAAGAAATGTGGGGTCCTTATTTTGTTAGAAAATAATCTTACATTGCAGTGGCTCAATACACCAATCTCACATGGTAGTTGAAAAGAGGTCCATGTAGGAGGAATATAGGTAGGGCAATCATCAAGACCAACTAACCAATAATTATTTTTGTAACCACTAACAACCACCCTATAGGTCTCATAATGGATAACTAAATAATCTCTAGTTGTATCTAGTAATTGTTGGTTCGCATGCCGTGAAAGAAGAGAATGGTTGGAAAAATTATTATCAATCATCTTTGAATCATTAGGGAGAGAAATCCCTTAAATGTGACCTTGTAACCGAGAAAATACCCAAATCCATCTATTTTCAACCATGCGTAATAGACCGATGAAGCAAAATACATGGGGTTAGAGAAATATTCATAGAAACAAAATCTGAGGCATTGGATAAAAGAGTATTCACTGTTCCAACAAATCTCTCTTCAAAACCTAGACAAGTCAGCATGTCAATAATGAAAGACTAGTTAATTTGGTCATAGGCTTTATCAATTCAGTAGTAGGATTGATCAAAGTCATTCTTCAAGAAGAGAGCTTGCCAATTTGTTTGCCAATAGGTTTAAGATGATTATTTCAAATGGACAACACAATTTTCTTTGAGCTAGCTTGACAGTATCTGTTGAAAAATTATCCATAGTTGAGATGGTCTAAGATACAAAATTGAAGCCCTTTAGTAATGAAAATAGGCCAAATAAGCAGTATATGTTAAAGAAAATAATAATACATAAGAAGCTTAGTCACTAGAAGGACATTTGTTTGGGATATAGCTACATGATCTATGTTGATCTTTCTCTATCCTAAATAAAAATCACAAGGCATTCCTAATTTTATGAAAGAAAACTCATTGGAAGAAAATTTTATATTTGGGGTATTTGTGTGATGAATTTGTGTCTATTGTTAGACTTCAAAATGGTAAACCCTTCCTAATGTTATAAATTTGTTGGCAAAACTATCTTTCTTGAGAATCTGTCTTTTTAGAGTGATTTCGAAGCATAGGGGTCTATGTGAATGGATTGGAGATAAAGCTATAATAAGGTAGTTTTTTCTATAGATAAAGGCCAACTTTATATAGAAGGAAGGCATACAAATGGTGGAGGATATAAAGTGCAGACCATAGATGATATATGTAGAGCTTAAGTATGGTTGGAAAGACAGAGCATCCTAATTTCACGTCAATGGATTGGTTTTAATAGATTGTTATCCTGTTGAGCTCCCTCCATAAGGAAATCATCCAACTGGTGTAGAAATTGTTGTTTCCAGTTGGGATAGATGGCATGATGAATACATGGATAAGAGATCAAAGCTACGGGATGTGTACCATGTACTGAAATCTAGGATTACAGGCCTGGAGAAATGCCAGAATGTTGTATAGAATGTTTCCATGACATTGAATGCCAATAATAGTCGAACAAGTAAACAGTGCAAGCTGGTGATGAGGAGCATATCAAGGTGTTGAAGGGAGGCCCTCAACCTGGATGAAGAAAACAAGGTATTGATAGAAACCAAGATTCAAGGAGATGGGAAGTTATTTTTCCAATTGGATGAGAACGTCATGGAGACAAATATTACTAGCATAATATTATTGATGCCGAAAGCTGAAAAAATCCTGAGAAAATCCCTTCAAAAATCTCAAGTAGTGTCCTTCAACACTCTATTCATGAAGAAGCAAAGTGAAAAAGAGATAACAACACCCTATTGTACCATTCAAGCTAGGTTCAAATCATCAAGTTAACTAGTTGGCCGAAATATGTCTTGCAACAAGCAAGTAAACATCAGAGAAATTGATTTGATACCACTAGATTTTCCTATTTAGCATGCCTATATCTAGATTTGTAAGTGTCAATACTTGAATTGTGACTAGTTTTGTGTAAATGAGAGAGAACTAGGAAATCTAAACACGTACTTTGGAGTTGTAGAGTGGCTATGTGGATGGTTCCATTTAATATCTCATTTTAGAAAACTACAGCTTACAAAGTAGATGCTTTGTCTCAAGAAGGCACAGGAATGAATCTTGTGAGTGCACTAGCATAAATGAATTATGTTAGTCTTTCTTCATTGTAGATCTTCCTAACCACCTTTAGTAGGATAGTTGAGTATAGCTTTTAAACTTTGTCAACTAGACTTGGGCTTGGCTAAGTTGACCATAAAATGAGTGAACTTGATCCTTTGCTAGGTCAAGGACTGCTTTTATACCAACATTACAAAGTAATTCCATGATATATTTAAAGATGAAGTATGATTGGAAATATAGAATGCCCTAATTTCATGTCAATGGATTGGCTTCAATGGATTGTTACCTTGTTAAAGTCCCTACACAGGGAAATCATCCAACTAGTTGAGACACTGCAGCTCCCATTTAGGGATAGATGGCTTGATGAATACACGGATGAGAGCTCAAAGCTTTGGGATGTGTGTCATGTACTGAAATGTGGGATTACAAGCCTGAAGCAATGCCAAATTGTTTTATATAATGTTTCCATGACATGGAATTTCAATAGTAGCCAATCAAGTCAACAGTGCAGGTAGGTGATGAGGAGCATATTAGGGTGTTGAAGGAAGGCCCTCAACCTAGAAGAAGAAACTAAGGTATTGATAGAAACCAAGATTCAAGTAGATGGGAAGTTATTTCTACAATTGGATGATAAGGTCATTGAGGCCAATATTACTGGCATAATATTACTAATGCTAAAAGCTAAAAAAATCTTGAGCAAATACCTTCGAAAATCTCAAGTAGTGGCTCTCAACACTCTGTTCAAGAAGAAGTAGAGCAACAAAGAAATAACAATGCTCTGTGGTAACATTCAAGTTGGGTTCAAATCATCAAACTACAAACTGACCCAAATATGTCCTACAACAAGCAAGTAAACATCATAACAATCGAGTTTGGTAGTATTAATTACAAAAATTCTTTAAAAAAGACATCATCCTTCACTAAATATATTGACTAACAAGCAATAATAAAATTGGTTATAGTTAAGTAGCCTCTGATATCATTTTGTCTCTTTTGGCAAGGTGCTCCTTTATGAATTTGTCTAGAATACTAGACATTCTTTCGATATTGATTTTTTTGTTATGCCTAACACCTTGAGGATCCAACCACTGAAGAAAGGGGAAATAATTCACCAAATTGGGAGCTCTTGCATTCACCATCATTTTCAAAAGGTTTTCCTTGAAATCTTGGAAGGATGTAGAGTGGGAATAAAAAAAAACACTTTTCACTACTGAAAGGACCTCGTTGACAAAATTGAACAATTGGAGCACTTTTATGGTTTGGATTGATCTTCGCAAAGAAAAATTGTTGTGGAGCCACCAAAATAAACCCACTTTTGTATTGTCTGGTAATCAGATCCTAATGGTTATGACTCAAAAATGTCTTGAAATATGGAATTAATTATACTCATGAAAATTTCATATGACATATATCATTTTTCTCATTGTTATTCTTCATCTTTTATCTTTCTTTTTTATGTCACTGAAACTTTTCATTTAGCTTCAAGATGAGCTATGTGGAAATTTTTTTGAAAGCCTCATATGAAATTGAAGCCACATCACGTTACCTTCATTGGTGTCCTTTCTACATGCAACCATGAAGGTTTGGTTGGACAAGGGTTGAGAAACAAAAGCCGAGAGAAAAATAGTGTGTCCCAAACCAACATGAAATTGAGAATTGTGCTTCCAAGTTAGAGGCTATGTGTAAAAGTATTCACCTAAGGAAGGTGAAATCCTCCCGCAAAGTTCTATTGAGGGCTATATATAGGGTGAAGGAAACAACTATATTCATTTGCAATATTCTTGTATCTTTATTTGCAGGTTCTTTTGATTCATTGGTCAACGTAATAATTTGTGATCAGTTTTTGTGCTTAGTATCATTTATGACGTTGCAACAACACGTGAATGAAGAAATCAAGGGTTGCTTTGCCATGGGTCATGTTACAGAGCTAGAGAGTTTGAATGCAACACTTAAAAATATTCACTTAACGATTCAGAAGTTATCCCTAGAAATACCAGGAGGGAATGAAAGACAAAGTGCATATTTACTTTCCCAAGGTTTACATCCTCTCACACAACAGAAAAATGCATTTTTCCAGATTATTCTTAAAGAAACCAATCCTTTGCATCTCTATCTCTGCAAGAAGCCATTTCGTCAAGCGAAGAAGAGATGCATTTTCTCCATGCATTGCATTGTACACATCACAACTCCTCTTGAGCCTTGCAGAGGATGACAAAGAGTTTGAGGTCCTTGTCAATGAAATATTCTTTTATGTGTTGCTAACTTGCAATATATTTTTATGACCTACAACATTGTGAAGGTTTATTGGGCACCTGTCATAATGTCATACTAAATTGCTTTGCTCATTGTTCAATAAATACTCATTGTATAACAACCTAGAGTTTTGAGTATCATCCAATTCCTTTACTTTGATGAATGAAGGGCCATAGGACGAACTTGGTATGTCGTTAGTGATGTTTAATAATGAATTATGAGGCAGAGATGAAATGTATGTTTGTGATAATCCTTTCCTTCTGATATTCAAGGGATGGGAGTCACTATTGGAGGAACTCTACATATCAAATTTGTTGTACTCAATTAAGAAAGTGGATTGAGATTCATCATTGTTTGATGGAAGAGGAGGAGATTTTGGAGAATAAATAAGGGAGTGAGAGGTTGAAACAAATGCTGATGAAGATGAAGAAAGATAACTGTCAATATTCTTTGTTGCTCTGAATCTGGTGCTCTCCAGTTGAAGCAACTAAATCTTTCTCTTTACCATAATCCTTGTTTGTTCCCTATTTTTGCTATCCACACAAGCACTTTGAATTTTTGGAACACTCTAAGAAAAATATTTCTAAACCAAAGTTATGTACAATTTAGTCCCTGCATTTTAAGCACCACCACATAACTGCACACAAAATATAAGATAAATGAGAACATATCTCTTTGGCCACTTTCCCAACCTCAATAGAAAATTCCTGCAAATTACATTTTTCTCTACTACTCTTTCTTATGCTACTGCCTTACGACTTTTCCTTTGCAACATTTGGTGCAATTGTTAGTGATAACTACTAGTAATCAAAAGATAGATCTAATTTATATTAACTGGTTTCGAGTTTCCGATTTTGAACTTCTTTTGCATCTAACAAGTTCATATTCTAATTTAATAAAAAATTCACAAATTGCAAGAGACACTTGCATTAGTTGACTATAAATTCAAGAAAAAATTCTTATTTCTTTATATGTACTATAAAACGGAGACATACCACTAATCTGTAAACCATTAATTCCAAATATTGCAAGTAATCTTGTAAATTGTACTCTATACAAATGAAATAATAAAAACATATAAAAATGATGGCATTTAAATTATAATACTATTTAAAAAAAATTACAAATTTTAATTTATCATATATTTTAATTTATTTTTTTTATATGTGTGTTTAAAATAGTAAAATATAGTAGATTAGCTCAAAAATTGATAATTTTAAAATATTTTATTATTAATGAGTACCATTTTTTATAAAATATTGTTATTATTATAATAATATTTCTAATCAAAATTAAAAAAAAAGAAAAAAAAAAAAAAATTCCATATGAAAATTGTATTATAAAACCAAACATTTTTTGAGCCAAACCTATTATATATATTTTTTAAGGAAATATAGATAGTCCAAAATTTTGAAATTTGAAAATTAATATAAATTCCAATCACCCTCAGATTCAATGTACCTCATAAACTCGAGGAGAATAAATACCTTTATATAAGCAATTGCAAAGCAGGGAGATGTTAAATCTATCCTGTATTAAAATTATCACTTAGATTCAATTTTTAACCTATATATGTCAGAAAACTCGAGGAAAACCTAGACGATTTAAAACTTAAACAGCCAATTCAATATCATATCCCATTTTTCAATGAAGTTGGAGATATTCACAAGGCATACACGGCAAAATTGAGCGTTTATGAGACATCGTCACATATTTTTATGAATTGTGTGCAGCACATTGTAGAAATCGGATATCATATCCAAAGAAGCGGCGCATGAAGGCGTATAAATTACAAATCAGAGAATCGTACAGTACCATTACCTCATTCAAAATGACACACTGCCATTGCTGCGAACCGAAGGCATATCCGCAGGAATATAATGGTCAGCCTAGGAAAATTTTGTCAGTTCTCATAAATGCTCGGCAGCAATATCGGCTGCAACCCTGCCTTTCTGTCAACGAAATTTTATATGATCTCTCTCTCAGAAGATTTCAAAGTTGATGAATCGGCTCCTTTCATAGGTTCCGCAATTTCGATTATTGTATTTGCAATGGTGCAGAGAACCATCATTCTGTTAAAATATTTTATTGCAGAAGTCTCAGAAGTATAACAGAAATAAGCACTGGGAGTACGTACCTACATTGCAGAGAGTAAAGGTGTCCGGGAAAGGAGCTTGAAAAGGTTCAGTCAGAGAATGGTATATATTTGTTCACCTCTTCTCAATGGTTTAATGCGTAATTCAATTTCATTGGTACAAAATTCTGGTAAATGTTGTGCATAAGTTCTCCATACCTATTCAAAAACTTTTACAGCGTTGAAATACTGAAAATAATATATTTGTGAACACTTTGTGATTAATTCATTTTTTTTATTGGTAAGTTTAGTTTGGATTGATTTAAAAATTGTGTAAAGAAAATATATATATATATTTTTTTATTTTAAAGTATACAAAGAATGAAATTATACTAATATAATGGTATTACCATTTATATTTTTAAAGTAATAATTTATCAAAAAATTAAAAATTTTACCTTCTTATATTGTTTATTTTATTCTAATTTAATTGACTTTAATAAAATTGTTAAATTAATGGAAAGCTATCGATTATTATTATTACAAAAGTTACATAAAAATTATTATTCATTGAAATTTGTTTTCATATTATATAAATAATATTTTATGTTCATTAAATTATCGAATATTGTTGTTGTGTTTTTTCCAGTTCTTTTTCCTTAACTTTATATATTTTGAGGTGACTAAAATCTACCTTAAAACATATCCAACCTAGATCTCATCCTAATTAAATGAGAAAATTTTACCTAATTCACAATAATTAATTATGTATACATGTAACAAATTCAATCTAATATTTTAAAATAAGAGAATTTATCAATACTATGTAAACCAAGTTAATTATAAAGGGTAATCAATACTATGTCAACCAAGTTAGTCATGAAGGATACTCACCACATCCCCATAGCAAGGCGCCCCTTATTCTCTCTAGCTAAAACTATCATACAAATTGTCCTCTTCCAAGTGAAGCAAACATGAAACTAAGGCATGTTGTTGGTACAGACATCATACAAAATAGAATCCTATCTAGTTATGTCCTGGAATTTCCAATGATTATCAAGATTGCTTATTATGTATAAACCCCAATGGTTGGCCCAATCAATTGAACCATACACCCCAATAATGGTGTCAACAAGGAGGCCTCATGCCATAAGCTCAAATATAGTTGAGTTCCCTTATGACATTAGTGACTATTGTAAATGCTAACTATACACACACACACTTGGATTGACTTGACTATTCCCGATGATGAGATTGATTAGGGGTCATGTTTTCAAGGCTATTAGAATCCTTTTTTCATGTCTAGTACATCACATATAATGATGGTATATACCTACATCACATATCACAAATGAGGAAGGGCTTGGAGGTTTTTCTAAGGGACAATGAGGAATGGTTCAAAGGGATTTTTAAGGGATGCCTTCAACAGAAGTGTGTGTGTGTTTTAATATGAACTTTCTACAATACATTATGGAGTCGATGTGTATGACATGTTTGTAATAATGGGTATTAGATATCACCATGTGAAAGTCATTTCAACTTCTACTCACACTTACAAATCTAGACAAATGAAGCAATCCATGATGTTGGCTAAATATGTGAAACCACAATATATGGGAATTCTTCACAATGTCCATGTTATACAATTTGGGTCACCAATGTTGGATTGGCATTCAAATGACAAAATAGTCATGCATTTAAGAATAACTTAATTGAATTTAATGTAAAGTCAACTATTGATTATAATAGTGGACTATATCTTTAATAGCATTACTAAATAACATTAATCTAATAATTTGACTTATTCAATGTTGATATTTTTAAATATATTTAACCTAATTTTCAAGAATATTTATAAAAGAGAAAAGAAAGAAAAAGAAAAGGAGTTTGTTGAGGGAGATTCAAGGAGGCACAATTTAAAAATTTCTTAAAAGATGAATCATTGGGAATAATTTTCATCATTGTGTCTCTCAATAGTTTAGCAAAAGAGACTAGAACAAGATGTAATACCATTGTCTAACTCATCTAAAGGATACGTTTTTTTTATATAGAGAGTTCTCCTTAGAGTATTGTACTCCCTCAACAGAAGTAGAGTATCACGTGTTAATGTTGGGTTTTTATTTCATTGAGGTTTTTTCTAAGGTAAATTTCATGTGTTATTTGTATATTATTTTTAACATTTCCAATTGTGGTCTGATCTAATTTTTATAACTACTCTTTGATGTTCTTAAAGGATGAATTTGGTAGTGTATGGCACATAAACAAAATAAACAGAAATATAATTATTTTCTAAAAGTTAAGATTTATTTTGTCAAATTTTTATAAGTATATCTTTCCCATCAAACATAATGATCTCACTTTCCATTAATTCTAAACATTCACATAGAGTGTTTCACATATCTCTACTAACAATGACAATCCCATGACTGTGTCTAGGATTGTCATCCTCAAATTCGACCTACCTCTCCACCTCTATGTTGCACATCATTAGAAATGTCCCATTTAGTGAGGAAAAGAAATAATTGTCATATAGTATTAAAATAAATAGTGTATTTTGGGTTTACTAAACATGATTGAAAAGAATAATATATTAAACTTAAAAATCAGGCTAAAGCCTAAAAGAAACACTCAAAATTTGAATTTATATTTTAAATATCTTATTGATTTATCTTATTGTGAACCACAACCATTTAGAATTATTTATATGAAGATGTAAATTATTTACTCACCATCGTATATAATATGTATATAATTCAATGAAACTTTATTATTATTATTATTAAAATGTTTTTCTATAAAACTATGAACTATCCATTGATGTAGTTGATGATCGATAATGAATATGTGCAACACTTTGCGCAAATAGGTTTTTTCATCATCTATACCATATTGGTTAGTTTTGAATTCTATAAATATATTTGTGAACAATCATTTTTTAAGTTTCAAATATTTTAACCTACTTTTATTAGTTTTACCAACCATATAATTTGTTAGAAAGAGTTCACTGGACTTGATGTGGATGGAAAAGGTAGATAATAATAGTCCTTAATAATGTCAATGGAAAATTACATTTCATTTTCAATGAAAACGGCTCAACTCATTGTCAACCATTTAGTTCACGTTTAAAAACAAAGTATCTGGTTAAGTGTGATATTCCCACATAGCAATATTGCAAAGGGAAATATCAATATTCTCGATTTTGTCTTATTTCAGATTTTCACTTAGGATATGTGGGTTCAGAGGTCCCACATGAATTTTGGGATTAAGTGGGAGCCCAAACATTAAGAAGGAAGGGAAATATTGTGGCTCTAGTGGAGTGTGGTGGCCACTCGATGGAGAATTACGGCCCACATGTGGAAAACACTCTTATTGGAGCGAAGTTGGTAAGGAAAGTCGAGTTGTGCCCACATGGGCATCTTGGAGGCCCTTTGATAGATAGAGCAAGAGGCACTAATTTTGGTCATTCATTCATTTATTTAGAAATTGTGTCTCTGACATAGCACACTTGAGTGGAAGCAAAGTTTGCAGTGTTGTTTAGTACAAGAGTGTCCCTGAGTGAAGATCTCAAGCCTTGCTTTTGTTGACTTTGAGTTTCAGGCCAAGGAGGGAGTCCTACCTATACCAGTTCATACTAGCATCATGGAGTGCGAGTTTATAGAGAGGATTAGCAGCAACAAGATAGGGATTGCACAACCCTTGGAGGAGGTGTGCTTGGAAGTTTTTGAGTGAAGGGAGTTAGGAGATGAAAATTTAGGAGTGTAGGGATGTGTTGTGGGGGATTTTTCTAGCATTTTGACATATCAAAAAATACAAGATTTGCTCCAAATTACACCTTCTATTTATGGAGGAGGTCCAAACATTTGGGGTTCAATTTTGGAGCATGAAAACTAGGACAAACCCTTTATGGGTTTTTCTGGGTTTATTGAGGAGAAGCCAAGCTTAATTTGGTAGAATTTCATTGACATATTTGAGGGGTCAAACATGGGCCCCAATTCAGCCAGCAACTAGAAAAGCTAGGGGAAAATTGGGCCGAAATTCCAAGGTCAACATTTGGTCAATTCCTTCAGGGATTTTTGTGGGTTATTGGTGGAGAGCCGGAGCTTAATTTCCTGTAATTTTTTGAGCATCCGAGGAGGCCCTAGAAGTAGTTCTTTATAGCCAGCAATATATTTTCTTGGAAGTTTCAGCGCAAAGCCAAGATAGAGCAGTAACAGATTCAAGAGGGATTTCTTATTATTAATTTGCGCTTAGCTAGCTTGCCTTAAGAAAGCCTAGGTGCACTCTTTCCAACACCACAATGAACCCTCCTATGTATTAGTAAATGGCTCAGATCGACATAGTTCTCGGAGATTTTTTGTTGTTAAATGTGTTGTAAATTTTTGTATATGTCTTTGCTACGTTTTCTTTGTTTAATGCCATATATTTCTATTAGGAATATTATAGTGAAATATTTCTATTAGGAATATTACAGTGAAATTAGAGGATTATTTTTTCTAGAATTAGGTCTAAATCACATAAATGCTCAAGTGCTATTGTGGACTATAATTTCAGTGGCTAAAACACTAGTCCCACATTATTCTCTAGATTAAACTTATGCCCAAAAATGTCTTAGCAGGAGAAATTCGAAAATGTTATTAGGATAATCAAGAGACTGATGGGGCTCATCGAAGAGTGGGCTTTAGCAAGGGAAACAAGTAGAAATAGTAGTTTGTGACACCCAAATGAAGAAATAAGAGGAACATGATTTTTGAATGAAACACTAGTAGCAATACTACAGAGACGAAGATGGGAGGTAGAGGTAGTTGTTAGAAAATTAAATATTATAGAGTAATGGAACACATAAAATATATGTGGTTCACCCAATTTGGGTTATGTCCACGAAGAAACAACTAGTCCTTCCTTTTATATTATCCAACAAACTCAAGAGATACAATCTACAGCAGATCCACTATAGTTCCCTCTTCGCTCTCACACAATCTCCTCTCACTTTCTCACTCAGAATACATATCTACATAGACACAATACAATTCCCTCATATATAGTGAGGGGTTGCCTTCTAGGAAAAAAACCCTAAATTAAACATAACTTCTACCATCAGATCTCCACTTAATGAACCGCCTAGGTTGACTACGAAACTACAACATTTTACAAGGCAATTTTACATCTATTTTTAGCTTCGGGGGCACTGCCCCTGATCCCTCACCAGGTGGGGGCTCCCAAAGATCACAACCACCCCCCTAGACCCACCTGGCAACACAAATATTATGGGCAGTGTTGCCACCACGTTATGAACTAGGGTCTAATGTGTTGATACCTCTCAATAAAGAAGATAATCAAGCTCCACAGCGAACAATAGTGATGAGATGAGAGAGAACATACCCCTAGAGGAGGGAGTTTAGCTAGATAGATTCCAATCGGTTGAACATGAGGCTAATGGCATGCAAGAGGAGCACGAAGATACGCCTAGTGTCACACAAGAGTCACTCTTGCACTAGCAGAAAATGATGAGATTAGTAACTAGGTAACTAAAATAGTTAGTCATCGTAATTATTTCAAGTGAATTATTAATAAATTTGAGCAATTTTAAGTGACCAAACTAAAAATTACTATCTTGAATGACTAATTTAGTCCATGACTAAAATATATGACTTGATAATAAGTGATAAAATTAATAATGATTAACTTAAATGGCTACTATAGTCCAAGAATAGAAATATGACCTAATAACAAATACAACAAGTATTTTAATTACTCATTTATGTTAGTTATTGTTAATTATGTCACTCCGGAAAAGGAAAATTGCAATTTTTATATTGAAGTGTACATTTCACTATATGGGTTTCTGAATCCATCTGCATTGTTAAAATTTAGAGACAAATGAGTCTCTGAATCCATCTATAGTGTTAAAATTATGAATACCCTTTTTTCTCTAAATTTTAGCATTGTAGATGGATTCAGAGGCCCCTTCTTTAAATTTAGAGACAAAGGGGTCTTTGAGTCCATCTGCAATGTTAAAATTTAGAGACCCCTTTAAGAGGCTCTCTAAATCCATCTACAATGTCAAGTACATAAAAATTACTCAAAATGACTAAAATTTTCTAGTCATAACAACATTTGACATAAAAATGACTCAAAATGTACATACATTATCTTGAATCCATTCTAACAAAAACTATTATCCATTGCATTGTGAATAAAAGGTGATATGAGATTACTTGTTCTATGAAATTTTTGATTTAAACCATTTACCTATAATAGTTCATGAATCTTAATCAAGAGGATTTTCATAAATCCTTTGGAGTTAAGATGTTGTGCATTACCTTCATTTCGAACATATTCTAGAATATTGGCCTGGTTGAAATCTTCATGAAACAGAACATGTGATAAAAAAACGAAATGTGAGTAAAGAAACACAATTGCATAAAAAAATTCATTTGTTTTATGCTACTATTTCCTATGCTACCACCTTACAATATTTAATTTGAAACATGTGGTGTAGTTTCTAGTTTTATATGTTTGATGAATAGAGTGTTTAGAGTTTATATAAACTAATTTGTTAGTTCCTTCTTGGGTGATATTCTTATACACTCCACAACAAAAGAGGAGCATGAGTGACATTTGAAGATGGTTCTATAGGTTTTGCAAGTGTAATAATTGTATGCCAAGTTAAGCAAGTGCACTTTCTATTAGAGTAAAATCCATGATTTAGTTCACAATGTCTTAGAGGAGGGCATAACAATGGACCTAGGGAATATTAAATCCATCAATGGTTGGGACCATCACTAAAGAATATTTCAAAGGTGAGATTGTTTATGGGTTTACCTAGTTACCACATGGTATTTATTGAAGGTTTCTATAGTATTGTAAATTGAATTATTTCATTGCAATAGAAATGAGTATAGATTGAATGGAATACAATTCAATAGCTAAAATATTTATTAACCGCACCTATTCTAAAGAATGCAAATCCAAATGAGGATATTTTTGTGTGCATAAATGCATGTAAAGAAGGACTTGGTGGACCCCTTATGCAACATAGGCATTTCATATGAATCAAAGAAAATTAAAGAACATGAAAGAAATTATGCTACCCATGACTTGGAGCTTACAACTATTATCCATGCATTGAAAATGTGAAGACGTTATCTTATGGGGTGAAATTTTGAGTTGAAAATATACCATAGTAGTTTTAAATACTTGCATAGGCAAATTAGATGGCTGGAATTCCCTAGTGAATTTGACTTTGAGATCAACAACATTAAGGGAAAAGAGAATAAAGAGGTCAATGCACTCAACAAGAGTGTACATGTAATTCGTGCTATAGCTATTAGCATATACAACATAGACTTAAAAAGAATAAATTCCGAAGATTAGGATCAAAATAACACTATTTACAAATTAAACAAGGCTTACAACAAGGTAATTCACACCAAAAATTTAAATACTACATGCTAGAAGAGGATGGAATCCTCTTGCAAAGGAACAGAATTTTATGTTCCTGATTCTCAAGAATTGAGAAATTTAGTGATAAGTGAAATGTTCGATGCACCATATGTTGGACACCTAGGGTACCAAAAAGCTATTGTAGCTATAAGAATCCAATATTTTTGACTTAGTGTGAAAAAGAATGTGGATGATTACATAGCCAAATGCATGTAATGTTAGAATGTAAAGGCTAAACATAAACATCTGACATGATTTCTATATCCATTGTCCATTCCTAAATGCAAATGATAGATTGTTACCATATATTTCATCACCAAGCTACCAAGGATAACAAGGTGAGATGATTCCATCATGATACTGATGGAAAAGCTTACGAAAGGAACACATATTATTTTAATTAAGTTAATTGATAAGGAATCCAATATTATGGAAATTTATATAAAAAGGAAATTGTGAAGTTATATTCTGAGTTGTGATAGCCTAGAAAACAAAGTGATTGTTGGGCTATATATTCTAAAAGAGATGGAAGAACATATGTTAAAGATAAGTAAAAATATAAAGGATACATAAGATAGGTAGAATGTTGCGCAAACAAAGAAAAAATGCATAGATAATTTAGATTGGTTGGGCATGCGTTTTTCAAAGTGAAAGCTAAACTGAGCTCACTAAAATTGGGAAGCTAACCAGAATCAGTAGCACAATATTATGGGCCATTTGAAATACTAGATACGATAAGGTTGATTATATACATTCCTGCATTACATGCATCCATGAATATTCATAAAAGTGTTTCATGTATCTTTATTGAAAAAGTATGTAACTAATCCTAACATTGTGATTGATCAGACTATGGTTTAGGTGGAGCACAAATGGGACTTTTGGGTGGAGCCAATATGCATATTGGACTCAACATTAGAAGTGCTCTTGTGAAAATCCATTATACTGGTAAAGGTCTAGTGGACTTCGTACAATCTTGAAGATACCACATGAAAAGGCTATGTGGGAGGACTACCCATAGAATTTTGCATATTTTGAGGAAATTTGAATGTACATCTGTGCATGAATGAATAAAGACTCCATTTTGTATATTTAGGATTACTAAATTACATAGCTTTGATATTTCATGTCCGACTAGTGGTTGATCACTCAAAGGTAAGTGGGACAACCTAAAGGATTGTGATGGAGAGAAGGGAGTACTTTTTCTTGGATTATATAGGTTGAGGGGAGGGAGAGTGGGCATTTATAATTTCTATAGGAGTTGCTAAATTGTCAAATTATAGAGTGCTAAGATGTAATTTTTTTTATGTATCTACATTTAAACCTATATGGTGATGTGGACCAAAGATAGTGAAAAAATGTAGGGGGAGGAAAATGTAACACCCCTGTTTTGATTGCTAGATTAAAAATGTATATTTTAAAATATGATGAATGTGTAATTGCCATGATATATAATATGGAAAAGTGTAGCCAAATATTGCTAGCATGATTGGATTTTTATGGTTTCATTATGTAAGATGACCAATGTGCGAAACTCGCAATAGTCGAGAGGAGACACCAAATTTTTTTTTCCATGTTAATGGTTGTTGTGGTCTAGGTCTAGTGTGATCATCAATTGATTTTGATGGCTTAGATGCCGTAGTCATGGACACAATATCAAACAAAAAGAATATATTTAAACATTTATATTGAAAATAATAATATAAAATACATCATTGGTTATAAAATGGACAAGAACATATTCATGGGGGCCCTTCATTCCATAAAGGACGGGGATAAAAATGTGTCCAAGTGTAAATTACACATGCCTAAAATTACATGTTATTAGCATATTGTCATTACCATATAATCCCCATTTGACTTATTAAAACCATTCATTCAATGCATTTTTGAGGTTGAAATAAGAGCCATATCAATTAGTTATTGAAGCATGAGTTAAGTACACTCATGAGGGGTGTGGTTTTTATTGAATGCATGTAAGAAGTGGGTGAGAGAGTCATCTCACTTAGATGTGAGAACATGTGATGAGAAAAATTATCTTTCGAATTGTCAGAGTCAAAACATGCATAACAAAAGTAATTTGAATAGAGTAGATAACTAACTTTCAAAAAGAAAGAGGACAAAAAAAACTATACTTTTGGTGCTACAAGAGGAGAAAATACAAATTGTGTTGGAAATCAACATCTAGTGTTGATATTTATGATAAGAACTAGTTTTTCATGTTTGTAAGGGGTTCTCATTTAGAAATCACTCAAGAGCTTGTGTAAAGGTTGTTGTAATTGCTCCACCTATAGCTAGATTTCCTAAATCCCATAACTAAGAGATTCCTTACCAATCTATGTCAGGGTCCTAGAGGGGATTGATATTGTCTAAGGGACTATGAAAGATAAAAATAAACATCACCCTTAGATTGTGAAAAATGATGGGAAAGAGAGCTAACTAGTAGGAATTATTGTAGGGGTCGCATCACTCTTAATTTACTAGGTATTGGTCTCTCAGTGTTGACTGTAGTCATTCATAGGAACATGCCCACCTTTGTGAAATCATAGTCCTATATTAGCAGTGGCCTATTGTAGAGAGAATTTATCCAAAAATAACTATGATTGGATGGAATATTTGACATCTGTACCTAGTTGTCTAAAACATTTATAAGGATAAAAATTCCAATCAATCTTTTATTTAATATGTAAACATTATTCTTGAATGTTATGTTAAAATTATGTTGTGTATGTTTAAATCTTGTTGTGCATGATTAATTCATCGATGTTCCTGAATTTTAAAATCATGGACAGTCACATGAGCCTATATGTGAGACAACATGCTTTCATTTCTTTCAAAATGGTATTAGAGTTGGATTTATGGTAACATGCCTTAGACTAAGGGTCTAGGTATGTCACTCATTGTCTTATTGATATGTTGTCAAAACCTAGAAAATTTTCAAGTAGAAGAATAAGTGTGATGAGGTTTAATGATATTTATCTCAAACATCCACAAATAAATGCAAAAAATACCTAAAAAATAGAGAATGTAAATCATAAATGAATCCCAAAGAAAAATTACTGGTTCTTATTCATTTGGCAATGGATTTTTTACAGTTTTACAAAGAGAGCATCAATTGAAGAGTCAATCCTTAAATTTGGCATGCATACAAATTAAAGGCTAGAAGAAACAACAAAATATGCAACTAACTAACAAAATAGCATTTAAGACCTAGAAAGGGACCCTTCATGGGAGGTGAACTACTAGTAATGATGCTCCTTGGCGGTCATGGCCTAATGTGTCACATTAGGTCCTTCCAGCTTAGATGGATATTTTCCCCACTTTCTTCTCAATTTAGTGATAGAGCTATGTATGTAAAATTTCTACTACATATATTATCACTAAACTTGCTTGTGTTACTGAAAATGATATGATGAACAAGTTTACAATGATGTGCAAGAGCATATGAATCAAACCCTACTCAATGTGCATATGTAAAAAACTATGCTATGAAAAAAATGAAAAATATGTTGTTGTTGTAGGCTACCAAACACTATTAACATCATAGTGTGCCCCTCAGAAAATTCGAATATATAAAGTGAAACAAAGATCTTATCAAAAATGTAAAAAATCATTGTGTCAAGTATCTCACTCTTACATCTCAAAATATTTAAGCTCTTAGATGATTTTGACCTCCAAAATGATCAACAGACATACTTCTGTGACATTTCATAATGAAGAAAAGTTATTATTTCCCACATCATTTAAAAAAAAAAATCTGGAAAATCTTCAAATAAATTGAACACTGATTTCTCAAAACTAAGTGCCTTAAGATATATCTATCCATCCTGTAATTTAACACATATTTCTCAAAATTGAGCACAGTGTTAAACATATTTTACCATGAGCCAATTCCCACCCAAAAAAACAAAGTAGCACCAAATTGACATAACCACAACTCGGGGCAGAGGGGAAGCCATAATGAATGATGAACACGCTACAAAGCCAAGAGACATCACACCCCACAACATTAATCATGCCATCAGGCCCATGTGACCAGGATGGTGTGCACAAATATTGTCAGACAGAGCTAGGCTAAATTATTTACGATTAGAGAGTCCAAATGCTTCACAAATTATAGTGCAACACCTAGATTAAACAAATTGTTGTCATGTGTTTCTTTTTTCAAGTGTTTTGAAAATTTGATTTTGAATAATAATGTGTATCAAATGAATGTTAGAGAGTTGTAAAAATGGAAAGGCCAGAACAATAGTTCGGCATGGCTCTGCAACAATACTCCATTCGATCTCCAACCTTCTGTGTGAATATATGGAAACAGGTATAGGTCAATGGATCGATCTTTAGGATCTCCAGATTGATTCCCTTTCCTCGAATTGATTGAACTCTGAAGTCTTAGCTACATATTTGTTAAATATTTTCATAGGAAATGCAGCAGTGATTCACCGAAAGTTACAGCTTCAAGGTTGAATTTGGATACATTGAGGGATCAACAGATGGAGGAGGATCTATTTAATAGCTTGCCCTACAAAACATCAATTTGTTCAGTGCCTATTTTTGTGAATAAATAAATAAAGGAAAGATGAGCATAGAGAAGTGGTCTACTAGATAAACCTACATTATTCTCTACTAATTTCTCTCTTATTTGGTTTGATAGAGTCTGCAGAAAAATAATGAATTTTTAGTATTATTAATTTAGACTATTCTCGCAAAAAAGGACATGGTTACAGTTAATTAATCATGGAGATATACATACATAAATGCTTATTGAGCTCGAAATATGAGTGTGTTATAGATGAATAATTGGAGGTGTCAGGATAGATTTCCATGACACAAATATACTGTGTAACCGATTCCTTCAACTCCACTTCTCTGTTCGTGCCATTCTTCATGCCTAAAGGAGGAATAACTTATGTCTCGTAAATTCATAAAATTTGAAGCATTTTATTTTGGCATTTAAGTTGATTTGATTCCTCTGAAGTAGCATAAATATGGGTGTAATTAGTTTGCAAATGGCATCCATTGTTGCTCTCAACAAGAGACCCTATTCACAGTTCAAATAAGAAAGTATGGTTATGTTCAATTGCAGCTAATACCATCCTATTTGCTACAATGTATTGTATTACACATGGGAGAACAAAAAACACAATTATAATTATAAAAATTTCTAACACAACGTACGAACTATGTAAAGAATCTAACATGTCCCCATCTCTACTATTTGGCTTGTTTTACAAGCCTCTAGAAGATTTTTGGAAACTTTCACTACAGTCTCCAGAAAGTCAACAATGGTGAAATATTTCAACACTTTGGTGGAGAATTAGAAACTAGCTAATTTTCGTTGTTCTCTCCACAATGCCCCATAAAGCATGAAAGTACCATCCCCAAAAGTTCTTTGAAAAGGCCATGGTTTCGCTTTCCCTGTCAAATTTTTAAAATTTACAAAGAAACTATAAGAATATGACATTCTAGTAACTTGTATAGCAGAAAGCTCACCTTCATGTAGTTTGCAAAATTAGATCTGAGGATGTGCTCCACGTTTGCAAGATCGATGGTATAAGCATGGCTAAAGGTATGAAAATTTATTATGTATGTTTTGTGTGTCTGTGATGATGAAGAATAAATTCAGGATGGTGTTTAAAATTGATGATAATGCCAACCATCGTTGCAACTACAGGTGGATATAATCAATCCCTGCGCTTGATTTTGATTTTGAATCACATGATCACTAATAGGCCCAATGTTAGATTTGTTGTTGCATTCTCCGTGCTCCATGCCATCTCATTATTGGCCGATTGATATTAAACAAAATTTCTGTATTGGTGCCAATCAAATATAAAAGGGCATGAAACTCTGGTTGCAGTGGAGTACCCACATGATCTAGTAAAGCAAGTGTCAATGGACAGGACCTTCATACTGAGATTCAATATAACTTTACACCATGTTGGATGATACTTGTACCATTTGAGTCAGATATGGTGGCATTCACGGTCTTCAGCACTAGATAATACTGTGAGTCAGCTGTGGTACAATTAATGGTCTTTTACACTAGTTAATATGAAATTTCCCTGGATGGTAAAAAAAATAAAAATGGATTTTTATCTCCAGAGTTTTGTGGTACCTTTAGATTGATATTAATGGCACTTTACAAAGCCCTTCTCGTACCTTCTAACGACTTGATGTTTCTTTCCCTTTTGGAGATCCAAACTATAATTTTTCTTTAAAGAAAAAATCCATATATTCTGAGAATGAAATCAGAATATACATTTTTCAATCCTGTATGGACTCAAACCTCTCTCATTCTCTACATTCTCTACCCCAAACAAAACACTAAATCCACAATTTTAATTCTTCTTGTAATGCCTTATAAAAAACTATTCCATAAAAAAACATCAACTAGACATCTTACTTATCATGTGAACTTAAATCTCATAGTTCCTACAATGGATTTGAAAAACCTCTACAAAAAACCACCATCTGGTACCGAAAGACCAATTAAATTCAAATTTATTTTTGTAGCTGAAACAAGGGTGCCTCTTATGAATTCAAGTTAAGTTAAGAAACCCTCTTGCAAGAGAGAAGATTCTTTAGACAAAATATCTACCTGTGTATTGAATTCACAGTATACATGTGAAAATCAAGTAATTTCAAAAGAAGCTTATATCTCTTGGACAGTTGTCATAATTGGGAGTAGACTGAAATTACCAATGTTTCATCTCCATAGACCTGAATTTTTTCCAGTCCTCTTTCCTCTACAATTGTCAACAAAATCCAAGTGGTACATAATTCAGGTTGATTGTTAGCCAATGTTAGCCCAAGTTGCTGTTTAAAAAATATGTTAAAGGATGAATATCATTTTAGAGGATTTTAGTAAATCTGCATTTTCATAGTTGGTTCAATTGTATATACCCATGAAATTATACCTTACAATATACAATAAAATTATGAGGCTCTCTTACAATAGCATTTCCCTTCGAATTACTTGAAACTTTGAAATGGTTTCCAAATTAACACGTAAGGATATGGTTATGTGCATTTCAAATCCAAATGAAGTAGTTAGGTGTAAACTTGGAAACCCTCTTTTTATATGTTGAATTTTGTTCCTTTTTTGCAAATTTAAATATTTCATTTAGAAATATTTTGCTATTTTTATTTAGTTTCGTTGTTCTGAGTGGGCACCATAAGGTTTGGGTTCCTCGAACCTGCAATTTACGAAACAAGATTATCAAGAAATGCAGAGAATAATGTTATGTTGGCAGTTGGCACATTTATGGTTTGGAAACACCTCAAGAAATTGTAAGGGGCATTTCAAGGGTGTTTAATACCTCAAAACGATTATGCTACATAAATAGGTGGTTAGGTTGCAGCAATTTTCAGTAACCTTATAAGGGCTTGGTAGGTAATAATATTCGTCTTATTGTGAAGATCTATATTGATAGAATTGGGTTACAAAAAATCTATATGATTCTGCATTTCCTAGGTTTGAGTATACTTTTGAGTTTGGTAAGAAAAAGAATGTCCAACAAATCACACTTACAATGCACAACTGTAGTTGGCCTTTAGATACAGAAATATGGGCAAAGTACATATATGGTCGTATTTGGCCATATATATGAATAACACTATCAATATGTCATGGACCTTATTTTTGTTATATATTAACTGTATTGTATTCGGTTGCATTTTGGTTATATTGTATCATATTCAGTTGTATTTTCCTTTCCCCAAGATGAGTTTTTCACTAAACCCTTATTTTGTTCATATTTGTTTTCTCAAATATGGATATTTAATATGGTACTTATACATGTATGCACCAAATAAAAAAACAAGCATTTTCAGTTAGAGAAATATGATTCTCTTACCATTCATATTCTCAAAGCCAAAAAAACATGAAAATGCAAAAATAATCTTCGATAGATGTATATATTAATTTTTTTATAGCCCTTGTGTGTATTTGAGATAACCCTAGATTCATATTGGCCATAATCATGGACCCTGCTTTGAGTGTAGCTTTGCCTCTGCCCTCCAGGCCCTGAAGTGGTTGTGTTTCAAAGTTTGGTATCTGCATTAGGGAAATCTGCAAAGTCTCAACCAATTTTTTTTTTGAAGAAGCTGGACAACATTCTTGAAGTCTCCATCCCTACTTCATATTGAAGGAATATATGTATCTTTCCCCAAAAAATAAAGATCATGGTTTCATAGGTAAAATCACTAAGACTTGCCCATCTCCAGGAGCCATTGCGATCTAGGTCCAAAGGAATTAGCAGTTTTTGATTAAAGGCAAGCTGACCCACTACTTTCATGGTGAAAGGATTTATGCCTTTCTTTTTTAAAATAAAAAAGATAGAAATTTGATATCAAAGAGTGGTCCATATTCAGGGACTGGTAGGTTCTGATTAAAGACAACCTTACCCACTTCAGCTTAACATAGTGCATAGAGTTAAAATAACCCCTCCTCCACATATACCACGCTTTCCTTGACTTTCTCCTTCAAAGAAGCATCGAGGCCTTTCATGGTCAATACATGGAATTAATAAGGTTCTAGGAGAAATCTATTTGAGAAGTACCTTCATTATCATCTCAATCCATTCTAACCCTGTGTGCTACCACTGCAAATTTGATAACCAAATCTTGAAAGATCATTAGATTTCGGGACCCCCAAATCCCATAAGAAAATAATGAGGAGAGAGCCTTATATGTTGTTATTGGATTATCATATAACCAGTCAAAAAGTCAATCAACTAAAGTCATACCTTTCCATTTAGATTTTCCCACTGTATCTTGAGTAACATCATTCTAGACTGCTCTAGAAAAAGAATAAATCACAGATAACTGATCCACAATTTTCTCACTACTCTTGTAAAATATACATTTTCCTATCCCTACTTAGTTTCTCTTCTATTCGTTATCCAAGGTGAAAAATTTATTGACTAGGGGTAACCATAAGAGAATGATGCAAATTAGATCTAGTTAATAAATCTTGGAGGAGAAGAGTTTAAAATAAAGAGGCAAAATAATAAAAATACTATTCAACCCAGTGACCCTCGAACATGTGTAGAAATTATATAAGGGTGGGATTCTCCATAAAATATAGGAAGTGCCTAATCTATTGGAAGGAAAAGGAAAACATAATGAAAAGAGAAATGCATTAGAAATACATTCGGTGCTAAAAAATCTCAAAGAGGACATTGACATGTATGACCCAAGGTCCACTAGAGAAAGTGGGAGAGGTGGGAGAAAGGGGAGGTATTCTCTCGACCATGAGTCATTGGGTGAGAATGATTTGATCCAATCTTCCTCATTGAAATATGCAAGGAGACTACATGTGCTTGGGGATCATTCAGTTTATATTCTTTGGGTTGATCACATTGGTTCTTGTTAAAGCCATAACACTCTTGAATATTAAATATAGGAGCCATTAATGTTTAAGTCAAATTATATGGTGAATATGTGACCAATGCAATACAATGTCAATATTGGTGTTAGAGTTTAAGTGGTTAAACTACCTAAAAATTAGGGGTGCTATAAATAAATTAGATATGATGAACGGTGTGTGTATTGGCGATGTAAAGAAGAAAATTTATCATCAAATATTATATATTGTGCTTCCATCATTGTCTTCCATATATCTGTGTGCCTTGACCATATGGCCCTAATTTTGGTTGAAGATTATTCCCTTGAGATTTTTTTTTTTTTTTTTTGGATCACTATCTTTTCTAATGATCGTGAGATTTTCTCTGACCTCTATGAAACCCCTCTCAGTTCAAGTACTACTTGTGTCTCTAAACTTCCATTATGGATTAGTGTATTGCTATGTTTGTTGTCATTAATGATTTTCCTCAGCAGATAGATGCATTTCTGTAATAAATATCCATATTACAAATGTTTTTTCATATTTAGATACATACATGATGGATTTGGCTAAACTGATAAAGAATCTTGGCACATTAATGAAATAGATTTAGACTGATGGTTGACCTTATTAGTGGAGAGGAACTTGCTATAGTAAAATATTGAAAAACTAAAAGTTGTCTTTCTTATCTTGTTGATGGTGAATACTATATGGGATATACAAATACAGATCATCATCCAACTATTTTTTTGGAATTGTTTCCATTTGTGGTAGATATGAAGTTCCTTTCCCTATTTATTTCTTGATGCAAAACCAAACTTGTATGTAATTTTTTTCCTTCAGCAATGACCTCAATTCATTACTACATATCTTCGTTGGTTGTTGCTACTTATCACAGTTGAGGTAATCCATCTCAAGAATTGTAAAATCTCTCTAGTGATCACATTTTAAACCAAGGGAAGAATTCTTTGTGTCTGGTGTCGATGAATGAATATGAATTATGTAGGTTTGTGTAAGAGATATGAAATGCATATCTTTTCACATAGATTGGTTCATTTGAAAATTTACCATATCGTTAATGTTTTGGGAATTAACAAGCCCTAATGTGGGGAAAACCTTGATCATTTCTTCTTATAATTATTCAAAATTTCAGCAAAGAGAGAGAGTACAATTTGCAGTATTCACTTTCCCAATCTAATCAGTCAAAACAACAGAAAAAAATTAAAAAATAAAAAATAAAAATAAAATAAAATAAAATAAAATAAAATAAAATAAATAAATAAAAAATAAAAAATAAAAATAAAAATCCCTAGCGAAAAAGTCAATGCTAGTCAATAGGAATAAAATAGACCTCCAAAATAGATTGGGCAACTTCGCCTCCAACAACAAGATAATGCAGCCTAAAATAGTCTGAAAATAACCAATCAACAAAAGTCAACACATCATCTAGAACTAGGGCAGTCGACGCTGGTTAATGTTGGGGTCAAACAACCTCAATATTCCTGCCCAGAATTGCAGCCTATTCAAACACAGCTCTCCCTCACAAAACCACAATCAAGTAGGATCAACACTAGTCAAAGTCAGCCTGCTAAAGTTTTGGTCAAATCTGGTCAATGCAACATCTAGAAAAACTAGTCTTCCGTTCGCACATGTGGAGAGAGAGAGGTGCCCAGAAATATGTACCTAATCAAGATGAGAGAGAAAAATATGAATGAGGGTGATGCCAAAATGAGGAGGAGGTTCGTTGTATTTATATGCAACATTGAAGGTTGGAGGACACTAATTTGATGGTTGGTTGACCTTGACAATCTGTCCATAATAAAACTAAATTCATAACTTCATTTATATATGTCATAATGGGATGATCTTTAGATCAATCCTACACCTCTTAGAGAGAGGAATCCAAGAAAAATATGAGTTGCCTCATATGAGCTGTTGAATGTGAAGTTTGGCCCTAGTTTACAAATTTAAAATAATTCCTCTACTGCCAATTATAATCAGTCTACAACCTAATACAACCAAGTCGAACAAGATTATAGACACAACTTGTGAAGAACATAAAATAATATCTGACCAAATTGACTTAAAGATATTACACATTGTATCTAAGTTTAAGAGTAGTGGTAAGTTGTATGCAAATACAACCTCACTAACACTAATCGATGAAGATCTTTTAAATTTAAATAATAGGTCTAAGATTTATTGAACAAAGCTAATAACTTTCAGAGTAGTCATTTAAGTAATAATCCATAGATAAGACTCTAAAATCTTCTAGGCCAGTAAAAGACAAATAGTTTACTCAATGAAAATTGCAGGAGAGAATTATGAATCTTAAACTCATCTTGAACTTTGAACACATCCAACCAAGAAAAATTGTACAAAGTCAAGTTTCAATTGAGAGCCTTGATAGATCATGTTATCTCCTTGTATAGTTAATCCAATGGATCAACGTTTCTTTGGTCTCCCCACGATGCATAAGTTGGATGTTAGCATCAAGGAGCTACTAGTTTTCTTGAATATTTTGAAGGTTTCAATGTGTTTGTAATAGAAAAGGTTCATATACTCACAAATATTCATAATATATGGAATATGATGATATCCACGATAGGACAAGTAATATGTATATATAAGAATTTTAATTGTGCAAGTCATCTCATTAGTTCCAAATGAGTGTTTAAATTAAATTGCAAGTTGAATTTTTTATCTTTCTAATTACTTGTGAGAGGATTATTGTTCTCTTAGCATTCCTTATTCTTCATCAAAGAATTAGACTTTAACAATTTTAATTGTAACATCCTATTAATTCCAATGGTTTTTACCAAATATGGATGAGTGTTACGATCCGAAGATATTGGGGTTGTCTTGGTTTTTGAAATGGATATTTTCTAGGATGTAAATAAATATGAAAGAAGAAATTCAAGTGGGTACATTGGAAGGTTGTGTAAATGACATAGTTTTAGAAACAATTCCAAAATGCCATTTGTTTGTCATATTTGATATATTTTGTGGGCATGTGGAGATACATGTGAAAAGGATACCATGGGGTACAACTAATTAAGAATGGGCTTATAGTGGAAATGATAATAACATAGATTTATATATTGATTTTAACACCAAATTTACATAATAGAAAACATCTGAATATCCCATTAAGTATGACCTAAGATGATTCAAACAATCTCACCTTTTGCATAAATATATGGCAAAGTAACTTCTAAGGTGTAAAGTTTTATTAGAGGCACTATTTGCTTGTTTTTTTGTTTTGGTTAGAAAAGGGTTTTCTCTTGGTTTTATGTGATTTTTAGTTTATCATTTGTAGCATGTTGAGAAATGGGAAAGAATAATTTGTGACATTTATTTCATAGAAATTGATGTTGAATGAAAGGATAGAGAGTTAAGCAAGCTACAATCTTCTTGGGTAAAGGCAGAGGAACATCTTAAAAATTTGCCTAAGAATACACCATATACAAATTTTGAACACAAGTAATATATGGCTTTTTATTTTGCATAGATATAGTTCTTTTTCCTACCTCATTAAGGTCGATTTTTTTGTTGTCCTACTTGATTGATACCTTCTCATGACAAGAAGATTTTAAATATGAATTAATATGTTCCTAAAATAAATCAGATTCAAAGTTTATAGATATAAAGAAAATGTCAATGCATTTGTTTGATTTTAACTTGACTATGGTGTGGGAATGTTATAGGAAATGAGATTGAAAAAATGATGGGGAGAAAATATAGAGCATGTCTTGGATATGATTCATTTATTGTTGGAGATCCTTCAAGCACCTGCGCTATAAACATTGGAAATGTTTCTAGTAGGGATTCCTATGATTTTTAATGTTGTGATTATTTCACCTCATGGTTATTTTGCGAAAACAAATGTTTTAGGAATGCTAAACAAGATATCAGTGGATAGGTAAACAAATACTTTACAAATGCAATGTCCATTCCATGATATCTCTTCTTTATTGTTTGATTGTATTTTGAACATTTCATTTGATTTTGTTTTGTTTTTTAACCGTGAAATTGAAAATACTTGGTATCATGTCCATTTAAACATTCAAATCTTGAAGATGAGATTAGTATTACATGATATTAGTTGAAATCCTTTTAGTTATTTTGTGTTAAGAAATTTTTATGACTTCTAGAAAAGTTTACTTTCATGTTGTTATTTGAGCACATGTTATCTATATACTTGACCAAGTTCATGTGATAGAGAATGAAATGTGTTGTAAATAAAATGGCAAGGATTAAACACCATGCCTCAGATTATTTGTTTTGACATGTTATCTACAGTCAGAGCTTTTTAGCATGTAACTTAGTTGGCTTGATTGTGCGTAAGATTTCCCTAAAGGTTGAATACTAAGTTACTAAGTTGTTCTTTTCTATGGTGAAATTTTAATTTCTTTGTTTATACAGGTCATCTGACCACATACTCTCCACTATCCAGCCCAACTGAAGAAAACTTGTTCGAGCTTCTTTCTTTCATGGGGGAAATGGCATTGACATTACTGATGTTGAGGTATATTTCATATAAATATTTTATAGTCTACTTTAGTTTATAGTCCATTATTCATTGCCTTTCATGTCTTATACTCTACATTGTATCTTCTTTCATTTTCAGGAGAGGAACTCAATATTTAAGGTAAGAAGCAAGAATTGAAGAAAGAGGACAACAATAACACTGGAGTAACAAATGAAAAAAGAAAAAGAAGAGAACCAGTTTAGTGATACCCTTAGAATCAATATCTCGCATAAGACACACACATAGATATTTATGGTCAAGTCTTCAAAGTTGGTGAATTCACTTGCAAGACCTTGGAAACACAATGATAATGTTTTCGAGTGATGAAACAATATTTGATTAGTCCTACCAATATTATGTTTGAAACTCATATTGTAATACTTGACATTTGATATAATAAAATTTATGGTTGAAATTATTTATAGTTGCGCGTGATATTATTTATTATTGCAATTAACGTATGTAACTTTGCGTTTTCATACTAGCTGAATATGCACATTGTATGACATTTTTTTTATTTAGTCATAAAATTATACTAATAAATTTGTGTTGATTCATAATGAACACATAAAATAAATCTAAAACTACTAAATTAGTAGTTTATATTGATTAATGATGAACACAAATAAATTGAATACATGACTAAATTAGTTGATTATAATGATTATTAATGAATGTAAATGAAATGAATATAAACTACTAAATTAGTTGTTTATATAATGAGTATGAAACTACCAAAAAAATATAAAAGACTATTACAAATGATAAATTTGTGATTACAAATGATGACTAAATTTTGCATTAATATGACTACTAGTAGCTAATTTATAGTATCTTATAACATGACCAAAATTTAGTCATGTTTATTTGGTCATTAATTGGTTTGAAATGATGACTAAATTTTGCATATATATGACTATTAGTAGCTAATTTACCATATCTTATAACACGACCAACATTTTGGTCATATTACTTCGGTCATTAATTGGATTTCTTGGGCGAACATATAGTAATATATTTTGTTGTATATTTGGTCATTGATTGTGGCAATTAATGACTAAATTAATGGCCAAATTTATGGCTAAATATACTACTAGATGATACAATTGAGATAATTAATTAATCACTAAGCTAAAAACAACTAAAAGCTGGTCACATTATAAGATACTGTAAATTAGCTACTATTGGTCATCGACTAAAAAATGGTTGTTTATATGCAAATTTGAGTCTTTCTTTAGTAACTAATTAGCCATTTTCTACTAGTGTTGTTAGAGTTTCCGTTGGTATCCCCAGTGCACAATTTATGAGTTACCCATTGATGATGCATCTCGATCAATGATAGGGATTTAGAATGGAAGCCCTGTACAGTTGACTAATGATTGTGCCTTGCAGGTTGGGTTGTCTATGGAGGAGCAGTTGGAGGCTCATGTCGAGTCCATGATGGAGGAGGATGTTCAACCATCCTTTCGTCTAGCCCTTGATGAGGGGAAACATAGAGAAAACACATGGGATTCGAACACAATTTTATTAAGAGGCAAACCAACATGATCTACAACATTATTAGCCCACTGCTACACATTGGATTGAGAGAAGTGGAGTTATCTAGATATACCAGAAACGATGACTAGGTTAGCAACACTACTGGGTCACCTTTTCCCATCAGAGAGAGGGAGACAGAGCTACATATTCTGATCTCATGTGTTGACCTGCATAGTGGGATGAGATGATCAAAGTTGCACAAGTTGCAATATCCGAATGTCGAGGTTGTTCTATGTGAGAGAGTTCATGTATTCAATCCTTCTCTTGGGGTTAGATGACAAGAGATTTTGATTTGGTATCCGATGGAATGGACTGGACCCATCGAGATGGTTAGATTATAGAGTAAAGCTTAGTGGAAGCTCTTAGACATTGAGGGCACTAGAGGCCGAGGTTGGAATTGGGATCCAAGTGGAGCTCCCTATCCAAGATCAGACATGCATGATAGTGATGGAATTGATGAGGTAGTTGACCTAGTGGCTAACAACATACATTTCTTATGGGAATTCGAGTCAATGTTAGTGGACATGTAGTTTCTGAGTAGGCTTCATGAATTGTATTAGCATTTTGGTTACACATGGGGTCACAGGATAATTAACATTCTCTGGCAGGAGTTGGCAGGATGAGGTGGCATGGTTAGGATGCTGGACCAACCATTGTATGTAGACCATGTCCTCCCATTGGGGTATTGGGAACAGGATTCACCAAGGATCTTCACACCAGAGATATCCCCTCTAGCAGGAATGGAATTAGGCCGCTCAAGATTGTGAGGGTAGATGAGGAGGTGTAGATCGCTTCATGGTAGGTGTACTAGCAATGCAGTGGTTGGATGGGCACATATGGGATTCCCTATGGTACATGAGGGCATGACATTGAGCGTTGATACCTAGCGGTGCATGGAGTTGTGCCACAAAGTTCAGTGCTATGCAAAAGAGTGTAGGCGTATGCACTTGTGTGTAGCCAAGCAAGATAATATATAATAGGTTGTCAGAGTGTTTCCACTAGAGAGATATCCTCATGAGGTAATCATGCACACCATTGGGTTTGGCACACTTAGATTTGGAGACTAAGTTGATCATAGGGCTAATCATGAGCTTCCATTTATCACTCTCCAACATTGCAGGCTAACACAGGCAGCTAGAATGTCATCTCTTAATGCTCTAATCATGAGGAATAGGACCCATGAGGTTCATCTAAGACAGTTGGGTTGGACATAGTGCATTGAGAGAGAGACTTTCCAGTTGTGGCCTATGGTCAAGACACGAGTTGGTGGATGCAGGCTTTGGTGTAGCTTGATCTCCTACAGGGGTAGTCTGATCTCCTGCACCAAGCAATTGCACCACCCTTGAGACCACACTCAGGGTGCTACATGATCCCCTTTTAGTGAGACATTTCGAGGTGTCTCTGGAGCATATATAACGGTTGGTGGACCTTGCTTACAAGTAGATGTTTAGGCTCTGGGCAACATTAGGGTGCACTTTTATGAGGCATCATGAAAAATTCCACTATGTGGTATGGACGGCATGAGGTTGTGTCACATGAGCTATATTGGTTCATGATGTATGGAATTCATATATTAATTACACGTAGTGAGCTAAGATGTGGTGCGGGTTGGTTCCATCAGCTTCCAAGACCATGTCGTAGTCGTTATGGTTATGGGATTTAGGGGCTTGGTTGATTGATTAGACTCTTTGCTTCATGTTGAGTGGGACCAGGATAGGGTATGACCTAACTGACCCTTGGGTTGACATGTGTGGGAATGTTGAGGCTTTGATTGCATGGCAAGGCTAGTTTACCTTGTTGTCGCTACGGATTAGGGTGAGTGTTAGATGGGTTGGAGGCGACATTATGGAGGTGATTGATCTAGATGCATTGGGACTCCATAGATGTTTTTCCATAAAGTACCAGGAGAGGTGGATACAAATTGAGCATGAGGGGCATACTTTCATGATCAAAGTTGCACAACAACAGCTCGAACCATTTTTAGACATCAGGCATCATAGGAATTGGTAGTACAAATAACCTTGGGGATAAGCTTATTTCTATAGGGGAATATCATTTAGATATTCCATTGGGATCTGGCGACTTGTTGATGGCATGGGGTACTTCATTAGTTGGCAGGTGCACCAGAAGGATGATATCAGGAGAAGCTCACCTACATGAGATGTTATCTCTACATGGATTGGGTGGTATCTTCGAGAGTATACTCTTGGAGTTTATGGGATGACCTACGTGGTATGAAAACCTCACGAGGAGTTGGGCATATTGGCACATTATCATGATCCCCTATTGATTGATGGTCTAAAGGGGACTTCTGATATTTATACCAGGCAGGATAGTGAGTGGAGCAAGGGGAACTTCAGGTGGGGTAAGATGGCTTGGGATCCTGGTATTGAGGGATTATTTCATGTTAAGATAATGCAAAGGTCAGGGACAAACCAATGGTACATTTGGGACCCTGACACATTTTTGTAGTGATAATGGGGAGCAAAAACTAGAGAGAGAATTGCTCGGCAGTTGCTTGAGGACAAGCAATGTTTTGACAGCGAGGACTGTGATAGTCCCACTTAGCAATATTGCTAAGGGAAATATTAATGTTGCCCAATTTTATCTTATTTCATATTTCAACTGAGGAGATGTAGGTTTAGAGGTCCTAAAAGAATTTTGGGATTAAGTCGGGGCCCAAACATTAGGAAGGAAGGGAAATATTCCGACTCTAGTGGAGGGTGGGGGCCACCCGATGGAGAATTATGAAAAACATCTGGAAGACACTCTCATTGGAGTGAAGTTTGTCGAGAAAGTCAAGTTGGGCCCACATGGGCATCTTGTAGGCTCTTTCATAAATATAGAAAGAGGCACTCATTATGGCATTCATCTATTTAGAAATTTTTTCTTTGACATAACACTCTTGAACAGAAGGCAAGTCTACTGTGTTGTTTAGCACATGAGTGTCTCTAAGTGGAGATCTCAACCCTTGCTTCGATGGAATTTGAGTGTCATCCCAAGAAGGGATTTCTACCTATACCAGTTCATACCAATAGTAGGGAATGCAATTTTGTGGAGATGATTGGCAACAGTAGGACAAGGACTATGCAACTCTTAGAGGAGGCATGCTTGGATGTTGTGGAGTGAAGGGAGTTAGGCATTGAAAGTTGAGGTGGAGTATGGCGAGGTGTTGTGAGGTATCTTCCAGCATTTTGGTAGAGCAAGAAACGTAGCATTTTCTTCAGGTTACATCTTCTACTTGTGAAGGAGGGTGAAGCATTTGGGGGTCAATTTGGAGCATCAAAACTAGGACAAACCCTTTCTGGGTTTTTCTGAGTTTCTTGAGGAGAGTCCAAGATTAATTTCAATTTTTTTTTTGGTAGAATTGAGGGGCCAAATAGGGGCCCCAAATCCAGAAGCAACTAGAGAAACTAGGGGAAAATTGGGCTAAATTTCCAAGGTCAATGTTTGGCCAGTTCCTTCATGGGTTTTTGGTGGAGATCTTTGGGTTATTTTATCATAATATTCTGAGCATCTGAGGAAGCCCTACGAACAATTATTTGCAGAAATTAGCACATTTTCTTAGAAGTTTCATCATAGGGCCGGGAGAAAGCAAAAAGAGGTTCGTACTTGTCTTAGTTGTGATAATTTTTATCTAGAGGAGTCTCTTCCCATTTTGTTTCCTAGATTTGTGCGTGGTTGATATATTCTCTCAACCAATAGATTGTGTGTCAAATATAGTGTCCCTATCTTTGTATAGTACCTCATGTATTTATTTGTAATATTATTTGATTAATAGAACATAAATTTCCTTTATGGAAATTTAACATGGTATCAGATCCCCTGAGGGCTTGGCCCATCCTGGGCTGAGGAAAACAAGAAAGCATATACATTTTTTCAGAAAGTATAATGTGCTAATTTTTTTTTCTCCATATATGTCGAAAGAACATGGTGTAGACAAGACCTGGCGTTAGATGAGGTCGCGAGAAAGCATAGACCTCTAGTGTTAGATGAGACTGAGAGCAAGTCTGGTGCAGTGAGCACAACCTCTGATTGTCTATGAGTACGATGTCATTTGTTGGAAACTGTGATCACGAGCACTGAGGGAAATAAGAAAGTATATACATTTGTTTTGAGAATGTATAATGTGCTAATTTTTGTTTTTCCATATAAGCCAAACGAACTTGGTGCAGGCGAGAACTAGTGTTAGATGAGACTGAGAGCAAGTTTGGTGTAGTGAGCACAACCTCTAATTGCCTATGAGTATGAAGTCATTTGTTGGAATTTGTGATAGTGAGCACTGATTCATTGACTAGTGTGTGGAATGAAGGTGAATATATTTTGAAAGAACAAGCTACATGGAAGTCTATTTCCCATTGAAACTATGGTCGAAGTTGACAGGTTGTACGTGAAAAGGAGTGTGATCAATGCTACCTCACTCATGCTAGACCGAGTTAGATGATTATGAATATTTTTTCAGTAAAGAGTTGTTTTATTTCCCAATGCATCTGTTTGGATCTACGTTGGAGATCCATTTTGTGTGATTGCAGTGGAGAGCTTACTGCATCTCTCACTTTCAAATTTCAAAATTGCTTTCGAGCTAAAATCCAAATTTGAAAGTGTTATTCATAAATTCCTTTTTTACTTTGCTGTGAAGCGAGAGATATCAGTATGCATTTACTTAAATGTAACGTCAAAGAAGATATATGTATATATATGACGAGAAATAAGGCCTCAAACCCAAAGGCCTCACGACCCTCTGCATATCAATAAAAATATCCCTTGGGCATATTTTGATGGTGCAACCCAATAGCAGGGATGCGGAGGTGGTTTCATCCTATTCATCAGCGAACAACATTTCTATAAAGTCCGGATGGGTTTCTGGATTGGCTCAAACAATTTTTTTGAACTCATTACTCTTCATCATCTCATGCATTTTTCATTGGCACATAACTGTATGAGCATTCATATAAATGGAGATTCGAAGATCATTATAGATTGGTCCAATAATATTACTGTTTTCCACACGCACAGACTTAGTAATATATTGGATGAAATAAATATTTTGAAGGCTCATTTTAATGACATCACTTGCAATCATATCTACAAGGAACATAACAGTAGTGCCGACGAACTATCCAAGGTGGCCACGTCACTTCCCCGAGGAGAGTGGTTAATCCAGGAGTAGCATGGGTCAAATGCATACCAATACTACCATCGACCTCACATAGACCCACATTACCATAGGGTAGATAGCCCTTGAACTGAATATCTAATATATTTTTTGAAAATTTTGAAACAATTTTTTGTATATATTGGATAGAAAATATTTACATGGCCCTGCGTGGCAAATATGTACATAAAATAGAAGCACTGAATGAACATCCTGCATGATGTTTCTGGTATTTATGCTGATATTTTTTGATCTTCTACCCATCCCTAAGAGGCTGACAGACATAATAGCATATGCATCATGCATCTATAATATGTAATTTTTCAAGTATAATGAAAGATTACGATTTTTCCAGTGGAAAAGAAAAAAAGAGGAGAAATGCATATAAGAAACATGCCTTGTAAGAAAACTGCTGACCATGATGAGATCTTTGTTGCGTGGAAGTTGCTCAAGCACTTGTGATTCTCTATTCTTTTGGACCCTAGTGACTAGAACTAGTAACAAAAGAAATTGCATAGCAGAAGGCTGGCGTGATTTAGATGTAGGCAAGGAATATGGTTTATTCATGGTGAACCCGATGTCGAGCAGTGAAACATGCAAAAATTTGAAGTTATCAAGAAGGGACTCTATCTATTGTGTTTTTAAATAGTTTTTCACACAAAAACACCAATATGTCCAGAGGATTCTACATGTAATGGAGTGTGTGGAGTGTCACTACCTCCATATTCTTTGAAAGAAAAGGAACAATCCTTTTTTTTAAATGCTTTGCACACAGGGTAGACTCGGGGTGAAGCTAGAAGTGATGATTTAATTTATTGGTTTTACAACCATTCATGTCAAGGTATTGTTTGTTAGATGATGCGTGTTGTCTGTTTAAAAGTAATATTCCTGTGGCAATTAATGGTGAAGATATACAAGAGCCTGCCAACAAGGAAGACAGAGTAGACATGGGTGAACATAAAAAAAAAAAAAAAAATTGCCACAATGTGGCATGTTAGTATATGTGTTCTTGATTTTTTCTTTTAAGCTTTGCAAGTTGAACATGTTGGGCTTCACCAACTCAACATGTAAATGCAATTGGTTAGAATTGATCACTCTAGCAATTTCTAATTGAAGGTAGAAAGATTCAAGATGAAATCACTAAGTATGATTTTAAAAACATTTGGTTGATGCAGTAACAGATGGACAAACAAGGGAAAATATTGTGTGTTGAAATAAAGAAAACCCATGGTATATGTCACATACATTAGTAAGCACGTCTAGGATGTTTTGTAGTGGTCTTTGTAAATGTATGTACCTGGTAACTCCAAAAGTTGGAGTGTGTTTTATAAGCCACGTAAGGCATGTGTACCCCCATAAAGTTTGTGGTAATATGAAAGCCACTTTGTACTTGCAGCATTTGTTTGTGGTAAGCCGGAAACCACATGTGAGAGTGAAGTGGATGTGGATTCCTATAGGCAATGGTTTAATGTCAGCCAACAAAACCCTTGGCATGGTCGAGGGTGAGCTGAGAAAACCCTGGGCCTGGTTGAGTCGAGCCTTTGGTGAGCTTTAGTGGCTGGAGTGCCCTAGTGGCAGGTTTGTAGCCCAGAGTCGCTGGAGTGCCCTAGTGGCAGGTTTGTGGCCCAAAGTGGCTGAAGTGCCTTAGTGGTAGATTTTTGGCCCAGAGCAGCTGTGTTGAGTTTTCATGGTTATGTTGAGCCTTGGTGGTTTAGTTGAGCCTTCATAGTTCAGTTGAGCCTTGATGGTTGTGTTGAGCATTCATGGCTGAGAGCATTGTTGGCATGGTTGAGGGTGATCCGATGAAACCTAGAGAATGGTTACGTTTGATCTGATAAAACCCATGATTATGATATTGGAGGGGGATTTGCAGGTACGTGTACATTTATGCAAATATAATGGTTGACATAACCATGTATGCGAAGGACATCCTACTACACTGGAGGTTATAGTGGTTGGAACCCATACATTTCGATGGATGGTTGCTCCTTTTTATGGACATCAACACATTCTTTTTTTATATTTGACCACAACTAGACATTGCAGATTGAAATCGAGACAAGTACTCATTAAGGGTGTGCGTTGGAAAATGTAATTCCTACTTGTCTCAATGCTGATTCTTTCTATCTTGAGGAGTTTGTGCCTATTTTATTTCCTAGATTTGTGTGTGGTTGAGATATTCTCTCAACCAACAGATTGTGTCCAAGATAGTTTCCCTATCTTGAGACAACACCTCATTTATTTATTTGTGACATTATTTGATTAATATAACATATATTTCCTTTATGGAAATTTAACAATTTGGTCTTATCTAGCTTGCCTTGAGCAAGCCCAAGTGCACTCTTCCAGCACCACATTATACCCTCTTATTTATTAATAAAATGGCTCAGATCGACTCAGTTCATGGAGATTTCTGGTTGTTAAATGTGTTGTAAATTTTTGTATGTGTCTCTTCTACGTTTTCTTTGTTTAACATCATATATTTCCATTAAAAATATTACATTAAGGATTTCAGCTTGTGTTTTCTACACATGGTGATGCATTTGACTTTGAATTATTTCATGATGGTGATTGATAACATAGATTATTTCATGATGGTGATTGATAACATAGATTTGGAAAAGAAAACATTTCATCTCGATTTGGAAAAGAAAACATTTCATCTCAAAAATACTATTATTGATTAAAATTTATATTATATAAACAATTTCAAAACACACATAAATATATCATACATTAAAATTACGATATTATGCCATTTGACATTTGAGACAAATTATGATATCATGAAATTTAAAATTTGAGACAAATATGTTATTATAGATCGTTTTTCCCATTAAATATAACTTCACCTTTTTTTAACCACTTTGCATAATGAATAACAAAGTAGCTTAAAAAAAGTATTTATGATGGCTAATAATTTTCATAGAATGTTGATAAATTCTCCATTCAACCACTTATGTGCAACAACTTTAATATTATTTTCAAATCCCAGCGTTGTTACATAATAACTATTTTCATAGTTTAAAAAGGTGGTGGTCAATAAAGTATTAACCCTTTTTCTACGGAGCACTACCATCATCGACTCACGTACCACACTCATTATTGAAGTAAGCAGTTTAGGATTCATGTTCATCATATTGTGAATGTTTTATATTAGGAAAAAATATTATCAATAAAGAAAATTGCTATCTTTTCACTGTTGGACATGCCCATTTTGTGAAACCCATTTTGTGTTGGAGATGGCGTACATTTTGGATTATTTACTGATATTTCAAAAAAAATTCCTTTCCGGCCGTAAGAGATTTAATATCTAATTGATTTTGAGAGTTTTTAAAACAAACTCACTAAAATTCTACCACAAATGTAAGAATAATTTCAAAACTTACGAAATCCTAATTCAATTAATATCACAAAATGTAGGAATTATTTCATATCTTGTGAAATCATAATGTCAATGTCAATTTCTATCACAAAATGTAAGAACGATTTCAAAGCATGTGAAATCATAGTCTCTATGGCATTGAAAGCATTGTGAGTGAGGATGTCTTTCATAGTAGAGCTTGGCACATAGGGAATGATGTGTGAATGTAGAATGCACACCGGGAAATCCTTTAGAGCTTTCACCAAGGCAAATCGATGCTTCTCCATAATATTGTATTTGAGGGCAACATCTCTGAGACTCCTACTGAATAATGTGATTTTCTGCTCTATACCTCGCTGGTTCATTTTGCATTAGGAAAAATATTATGCTATGCACCGAAGAAAATAAAAAAAAAAAACTATGAAATCTTGAGTGTAATCTGGACTAATAAGAACAGGGGCATGAGACAAGGAATATTTTACCTCACTAATTTTATTACTTCCTCGGTCCACTTAATCTCACTGTATTTCTTTAGCATGTTTGTAATTTCCCTTATGATCTCTGCTAAGTTTGGGATGAACCTCCCTAAGAAGTTTATTCTACCAGAAAAAGACTAAATTTCCTTCTTGTTTCTTGGAATGTCCACGTTTTGAATTGCTTCTAATCTTCTAGGATCTATTCCGATGCCATATTTGGAAATTATATGTCCTAACGACTTCCCTTCTTCTAATTCAAACAAATACTTCTTAGGATTCAAAGAGATGACAACCTTCTACACTTTTCAAACAAAATCCTTAGCTGTTGAAAATGATCCTCGTAAAACACTTAATACACAGTCATATCATCCAGATATATGAATAAAAAATTGTCATTCTCATCAGCAAAAGTTATATCCATAGCTCGTTTAAATGTGGCTCCTGTATTCATCAAATCAAAGGGAATTTTGGCGTACATGAAGGTACACCACAATGTGGTAAATGTAGTTTTGTCTTAATCCTCTGGCTGAAAAAGAATTTGGTTGTATCCCAAAAAAAAATCCAAAAGCGACATCCTTCTTGAACCTACCACCCTTTGAAGAATGTGATCCATCTTGGGAAAGGGATAATTTTCCTTAAGAGACAACTTGTTTAAATTTCTAAAATCCTCACACAACCTAATTTCTCCCATCTTCTTCCTGACTGTAACTAAGTTAGACAACCACTTAGAAAATATGAGAGGCATAATAATTTGGCATCAAATAACTTTCCTACCTCTTTTTTTATCTAAGGAAGCAAAACAAGGTTTATCCTTTGCATCTTTTGTTTGAATGGATTTTGGCTTTCTTTGATTGGGATAGTATGCCAAATGGCTCCTTTATCATAGACCTTCAAATCATCATACCCCCATGCAAATATATCAAAATATTCTATGAGGAGATCAATGTACTTTTGCTTCATTTCCAGGCTTAAATATTTAGACAACTTGGACATTTTGGGCTTGTCTTGTATGCCTATGTTACACTTCTCTAACCTTGTCTTGGTAGGCATCAATTTTGGCCTTTGAGCCATATAATTTTGGTCAAAACGTTCTTCAAGTGGTACCAACCTTCTCGGAAAGACATTTTCTTTCAACTGCAATGCATTCAATATGCCACATGTTTTTCTAAGTTTTCTCTGATCTTATTTATAAAACTTTCCTTTTCACTTTCTTCCCATTTGTTTTCATGATCAATCTACATCTTGGCAAATTCTTCCTTCATTAACAAAAAATTTCCTGCTACATATCATTGTAAAAAACCTGCCAGTCCCTCACATTATCCAAGACAATGGGCCTATGCTTGACTTTAATTTCATACTTTTTATTAGGGTGAATTGGAATCTCAAAATCACAATTAGATGTAGCTAGGGCATTTTAAATAGCATTATGTCTCGTAGGAATAACAGATAAATTGTACTCAAAAAAACATTGCATAAAATCTAGGATAACATTACGATAAGCTCGCATTCAAGAATCTTTTGTTTAGCACTCACCTTTGATATACTTGATGATAAATTATGAATCTCCATAGATTGATATTCTTTTCTCCCCTTATCTTTTCAAAACCTGCAAGCCCAAAAGGAGTGCCTCATGGTTAGCTACATTGTTGGTTCATTCAAAAGCCAACTTGTAGGAACACAACTTGGATTTTCTAGTTACTGGACTGATTATCCACATGCCTACACCAACACCTTCCTTTCTTGCTGCACAATAAAGATTCATACTCTAAATATTGTTTTCCCCTTCTTCTTCATCTGCCTTGGCCTTCATCTCTCTTCCTTTCTTATCATCTCTTTTTCTGTCATGTTTCTTGTCTTCCCCTTCCTCTATCCTAGAGATGACAATGAAACTTTTATTCTCCTGTTAATGAAACTCAGTGTTGAACATGATGAATGAATCCAAATCAAAATGTATTGCATAAAAAGGGTGATTGGTAGGATTTTCCTTCATGTATGTCATAAATGGTTCTCAATAAAGCCTCCTAGTTTGGCCACCAAAAACTGAAACATTAATGTATGACATGTCCATCTGCATAGCCCCTTACCATTTTCCTGTCCATGACCTTGATAAGAGAATTCCAAACTTAGGAGGTTTGTCTTCCACTACAATATCCATCACCATGCTCTTGGATGGAATTTGAGTTCGGAAAACTGCTAGGTCTTTTACCAGTCCCAAACACTTCACTTTGCTAGAGTCAAAAGAAAACAAATCTTTGAATGTTCTAGTCACATCAATACCAAACCTCTCCATGATTACCTTCGGCATCAAGTTGTGGGAATCCCCTGTATCCAACATAACATTATGAAGAATTACATCATGTACATTTAGGCTCACATAGAAAGGAGGTACTTCACCATCTTGACTGTTGTATTGAATCTTTGGTCCAAATAAGATGGTGGGATGATCATCCATTACCTTAATAGTATCATAAGTCTTCTCAATCTTCAAAGCCTTTATAATTTGAACCCTATACTATTCATTCTGTAGTAATTAACTTAAAGGAATGACACTTTTAATTTTAGCAAGTTCAACTTCAAAATTAAAAATATTCTGCATCTTATCTGTCTCCTTAGGAGCTAGATCCATCTTGTATGCCTTGTCTTTGGAAGACTCATCCTTATTTTAATTGTTGTTTCTTAGTGAATCCTTTTTCTAACTGCTCCCTGCTACATCTCTCTTTATAGAATTAGCTCCAGTATTTTTACTTCTTAAATTGTACTGCTTTTAGACCTACATAATGGAATTTTGGTAACCCTTTCTATACTCCTCTGATTTAGCCATCATGATGTCATCTTGAGAATGAGTAAATAACAACTCCTCTTCCTTTATCAAGGGGTTTTCAAACTTCTCTTAGTCTTCCTTAGTTAAATAGGTATTTTATTTCCCATCACCGAAAAACTAGATTTGGTTGCTAGGAACTTCTTCATCTTCCTCATCTTTATCTTGTGCATAACTCTGCTAGAAAGTGGGTCTCACCTTTTGTTGTTGTTGTTCTAGACCTATTTTCTCCCATTACTTAATTTCGTCACGCAATTGGATTGCGACTGATCTTAACACTCTTTTTCAAGGTGATTTTTTAGCCTATTGATGTCTAGCATCTTGTGACCCATAGGGCTAGGATATATTTTTCAAATGAAAAGTCTTTCCAGGGAGAAATTTGACTCTCGTTCCCCAACAGTGATGACACTATGTTAGAACTCCGTAAATTTTCTTAGGCTAAGGAGAGAAATCTCAGAGGTAACCACAAACCTATTTTAGGATAAGGTCTAGCCCCCCTAGCCTTGGAGAGGGCTCTCTCACTATATTGTGCTATCAATCAAATAAATGATTGATAGGCTCTAGGTTTTAGGCTAGTTATGGTGATCAAAAGATAGTTCAATATATATATATATATATATATATTCATTGAAGATGGGTGTAGAGGGAAGAAC
>APFE030920864.1:339141-369012 GCA_000404065.3 Pinus taeda
GATGCTCCTTCTGTAGAGGCGAAAACCACCTCAGATGAAGGTGGGGATGTGTACTTGGCTTCTTCAAGTACACATGTAAATCATGAGGCATGGTTGATTGACTCAGGTGCATCCTTTCACTTCACTCCCCATAGAAAGTGGTTCTACGAGTATGAGGAATACGATGGTGGTGATGTCTTCTTTGTGGATGATAGGAAGGCCAGAATCATTGGTCACGAAAAAGTAAAGTTGAAGTTGCAAAGTGGAATGGTTAGAACACTTCCGGGTGTTCTGTACATTCCTGCATTGGCTAGAAATCTAATTTCTGGAAGCAAGCTGGATGATGCGGGTGTAAAAACAGTGTTCGAGAAGGATACCTACAACATGGTTAGGGGAGAACTGGTATTGATGTGGGGAGTTCGGATTGGAACTCTATACAAGCTGCAAGGTAGCACTATTATGGATGGGTGCAACAGTTCTGTGGTTCCTGAAAGTGGAGTAGAAAATCTAGTGGTCTCTAAGACTATGCTATGGCATCAAAGGCTTGGACATATTGCAAAAAAGGGCCTTCGAATACTTCATGGTAAAGGTACGGTAGCAGGTATGAGTAATAGCTCTCTGGATTTTGATTTCTGTGAAAATTGTGTATATGGGAAGCATAATCAAGTGAGTTTCCCCTCTGGTAGTAAGAGGGCGAAGCAGATATTAGAGCTTGTGCACAGTGATGTGTTTAGACCTGTGAAGGTTCCATCACTAGGTAAGTCAATGTACTATGTATCATTTATAGATGACTTCTCAAGGAATACATGGATATATTTCCTTAAGAAGAAATATGAAGTCTTTCACAATTTTAAAGAATTTAAGGCTCTCGTGGAAAATTAGACAGAGAAGAAGATAAAGGTATTGAGGACAGATAACGGTGGAGAGTTTTGTGGTAAGGAATTTGAAGAATTTTGTAAGAAGTGTGGTATAGCACGACAAAAGACTACTCCATATACACCTCAGCAAAATGGAGTTACAGAAAGAATGAACAAGACATTGATGGAAAGGGCACGAAGCATGCTCAGTGGTGCCAGGTTAGGATAGGAATTCTGGGCAGAAGTGGTGGATACTATATGTTACCTGGTCAACAGGTCACCTTCATCAGCGTTGGAGGATAAGACTCCACAAGAGGTATGGACTAGTAAGAAACCCTCTCTTTCACATCTGAGGGTATTTGGATGTGATGCATATGTACATGTTCCGAAGGAGAGAAATGAACCAAGTTGGATAGTAAATATGAAAAGTGCATATTTATTGGGTATAAGGATGGTTTAAAGGGTTATAAGCATTGGAACCCAGTAACAAGGAAGGTTGTGTATAGCTGAGATGTGGTGTTCAGAAAGGTGAAAGATGTTGTTAAACATGAAGTCCAACCAAAGGAACCTGAGAAGATAGAGTTTGAGCTAATGGAGGAAGAATCAGACCCTAGAGCAGAGGAGGAATCAGAAGATGAAGAGCCACAAATTCCAGCTGTGAAAAGATTAGTTTGAGAAAGAAGGCAACCAAAAAGGTATAGTCCATCTGCTTTCTGTTCAAATTTTGTTTTGTCTGTTACTGATGATGATCCCAGAACTGTGAACGAAATAGTGGATTCACAAGATCGAAAAATTTGGAAAGAGGCCATGGTTGATGAAATTCCATCTTTGCACAAAAATGAGGCTTGGGATCTGGTGGAGTTGCTAGATGGAAGGAAACCCATTGGCAACAAATGGGTGTTCAAAAGGAAGACAAATGAAAAAGGAAAGGTGGAGAAATACAAAGCTAGGTTGGTAGAAAAAGGTTATTCCCAGGTGCTGAGAATTTATTTTGGTGATATTTTTTCTCCTGTTGCCAAGGTGACTTCTATTAGATTACTTTTATTTGTTGCTGCTGCTTTTGATTTTGAGGTAGAACAGATGGATGTGAAGACAACATTTCTTCACAGGGATTTGGAAGAGGAAATATACATGAGGAAACCTGAAGGCTTTGCGGTGAAGGGTAAGAAAGAACTGGTATGCAAGTTAAAGAAGTCTCTGTATCGGTTAAAACAGTCACCAAGGATGTGGTATCAGAAATTTGATACATTTATATGGGGACTTGGTTTCACTAAAAGTAAAGAAGATCACTATGTGTATTGTAAATTAATTGGTGACCATGTTATTTATCTGGTCTTGTATGTGGATGATATGTTGTTGGTTGGAAATGACAAAGAAATTATCCAAGATTTGAAGACCAAATTTTCCTCCAAATTCGACACGAAAGATCTTGGTGCTGTAAACTATATTTTGGGCATGGAAATTAAAAGAGATCAGGAAAAGAGGAAGCTCTGGTTAAGCCAGAAGAAGTATGTTGAGACAATACTACAGAGGTTTAATATGTAGGGTAGTATACCAGTGAAGGTTCCTATTCTTGTAGGTGTGAGGTTATCTGCTGAACAGTGTCCCAAGACACAAGAAGAGGAAGAGGACATGTCCCGTGTTCCATACGCAAGTGAAATCGGTAGCCTGATGTATGCAATGGTCTGTACTAGACCAGACATTGCACATGCAGTGGGAGTGTTGAGCAGGTTTATGTCAAAACCAGGGAAGGAGCACTGGACAATAGTGAAGTAGGTTTTTAGGTATTTGTGTGGCACTAGTGATTATGGTTTGTGCTACCAAGGAAGACCGGGATTGGACAAAATGTTGGATATTCGTGGATTTGTTGATGCAGACTGGGAAAGATTTACAAGTGGGTATATGTTTAACCTATTTGGAGGTACAGTCAATTGGATGAGTAAGAAACAATCTGTAGTGGCACTATCAACAATAGAGGCAGAATACATGGCAGCCACTCATGCAAGCAAGGAAGTAGTTTAGTTGCAGAGATTGTGTTCAAGTATGGGGTTAGTACAGGAAGTTATAAGGATAGACTGTGACAACCAAAGTGCAATTTTCTTGGCAAAGAACCCTGCATATCATTCAAAGACAAAGCACATTGATGTTCAGTATAACATTCTGAGGGATATGATAGAAGAAAAAAAGGCGTTGCTGGTAAAGGTGGACACTTTGAAGAATACTACAGATGCATTGAAAAAATCTGTGAGCTCTGAGAACTTCTCTTGGTGTAGAGAGACAATGGGCATTTCAGGGCTAGGAAAATGACTAAGCTCTCTTGTGGCCCCCTATGGAAAGAAAACAACAAGAGGGAAAATTTTGGGTTGTGTTATATTCTTTCCATGTAGTTAACAGGGGGTTTGAAGGGCACCCGTAACCCCACTTTATGGGCTCCAGGGTAGTGCCCCGGAAAATTTTGGTTTTGGACCCTATGTTAGGTTGGGCGGACCCACCTCTAGTTTTGTGCATGATTTTTGCACATGTTTTTTAGATGCGACGATTTTCGGTCCATGGTATTGGACGTGATAGTTTTTGGTCCATGGTATTGGATGCTTTCGCATGTATAAATATGTATTGTAACATTGAAAGGAAAATAATTAAAAATCAAGCTGGTAGTCCTAGTTTTGGGATCTAGGGGAAAATATTTGTGTATATGTGTTATGCTCTCGCATTGTTTATTTCCTGTGTTTTAGAATTTGTATGTAGGTAATTTTTGTATAGGGTTAAAACCTACAATGCCCATACTTATTGGATAAATATCTTGAAAATGGATATTTCCAGAACAAATCCATTGATGAGGAAGGCATCCCATTGTCTATAAATGGTTATAGGTTGAAGTTATATTGAAGAAATCTGTCTAAGGAGGAATTTATCAATTCAGTCAACAAGGAATTGAAATCGATTGGGAGTTTCATAGCTTCCAGTCTACAACACTTTTAGAAAATTTGTTTTAAAAAAAAAGATAGAGAAAAATAAAAGGCCTAGATGAAAACCTCTATGATGGATTTGAGGCTAACTCCTAGGTTGAAAACCTCTCTGAGGCAACCCATGAGCACGAAAAAAAAAATAATAAAGATCCCTAGGTAAAAATATCTCTTAAGGCACCTAGGGAAGGCATGCAGGTTGACAACCTCCTCTGAGGCATCCTCTGTGTCTCAAGAAAAAGGAAAAAAAAGAGAGAGAAAGGAAAAGAGGAAAAGGAAGAAGCTTATATACTATTTGCCAACATTTCCTTTGTTTTGTAGAGTTGTACATAGTGGAAAATTTCATGGTTATAGGCCAAGACCTACAGGCTTCCATCCATTCCTCTATCCATACACCCCATATTGATTCTCTCCATTCACATTTCAACCTATCTCCACCATCCCATCATCAACAAATATGAAATTCACGTCCTCTCTGTTCTACTACAGGAAGGACCTATGTTGCTATAGGAAGGTCCTATAATGCTACAGGAGTCTGCAGATCTACATGAGGGAGCTATAAAGAGGAAAGTGATCTAAAATAACATGTTTACTTTGAGAAAGGGTAAATAGGGTCCTCCTATGACTTTTCCATCACTCATCCATCATCCATCCACTCATTTCATCAAATGTTTTCTCAAATTTATCCACTCTCTCCTTCTTTAAAAAAAAATAGAAGCAATCACTTTCTATCTATACAGTTGCTACATTATTCCTCCATGATTCTAACCCTATCCTCATCACTCATCGTCATCACCCTCATCTCCCACATGCCAACGAAAGACTTAACGAGGAGAATAAGGAAATACTACAGGAAGAAACTCCTCCTATGGCAACCTATACAACCAAAAAACAAACACTAATATTATGTTTTTTTTCACCACTAGAAGGGATGATGAATTTCGGTTTGTAGCAATGAAGAGACACATCATTCTAAGGGAGGCTTTCCACTAGAAACAATTTCTTGAATATTAGAATAAGCACCTGTAAACACACAACAACAACAACAATCAAGACAACATTAAAAAAATGAAGACATGCATAGGAAATAGGTCAAAGAGGTCAACTCACTTGTTCATAATGATGTATGGTCCAGCTCTAGAATGTAAGCCTCTGCAACAGATCAATCCATAGGTAGGCTCACATATGGAAATGTTAGCATCCTCCCTCTGCACAAAAATGACAAAAATGTGTTTTAAGCAAGAAAAGGTGTTTTAATATGCTGGAGGTAGCCAGCAAACTTGGCCACCCTAGACTAGTCAACTCATAAAAAACTAGTGTCCTCGAAGAGTTCGGTGATAATCACAAGGAGGGAGATATGATGAAAGTTAGTGGGGAAAATGGTCCAAAAGAAGAAACTAATGTTAATGCCAACTCACCACAATGCTCCAAGATTTTAACCAAAAAAGGATATTACGTGTTGGCTCGACTCCATTTACACCATCACTCATCCCAAAAAATAGTGGAGGAATGACAAGATAGTGCATCAAGCAGCTAGATTGTCACTGAGGAATTTCGAACCCTACCTGCATAGCACTACAAGAGAAAGTTATAGGCAAGCCTACAATTTCTATAGGAGGGATGAGAGGAAATATAGGAGGAATTGAGAGGAGAAAAAGGAGTCACAGTGGCTTGATACTCTCTCAAAAGCTTCATGAAAACCGAGGATTTCTATTATAAGAAGTAAGTGATACCAACCTCTTTTGTTTCTACACCCAATTGCATGAATACTCTGCTTGAAATTAAGAGAATCTAGAATTCAATTGATCAATAAGGGATCCTTTTGGAGGTTGTTTTTATTAATATAAAATAAATAGCTTGGTCGATATTACTTTGAGAACCATTCTTCCTCACTATCACCAAGCACTATGCCACTATTTCACCATTATTTATGCCACTGTTTCACCACTAAGACTGTCTAAATTTTTTAAATTCGACACCTAGATAACATCAAGGAGTAATAGAGAAGAAATAGGGGGAGTATTTAACAGAAGGGAACCATAAGATATTAGCATAATTCACCAACACTGTCCTATAGTTGACATCTTCCGAAACCACTAGTGGTTGGGCTTCTTTGAGCTACTAAAGGGGTATGGTGATGACCTTGACCATGAATTTTCCACAGAATTACACTCTAACAAGGAAGACAATGCCACAACTATTTTCACAGTGTTGGCCATTTCTCTCAATCTAGAAACTATCAGGAAAGTAACCACCTTGCCTCTACAAATGAGAAGGAGCAAAGAAGAAAAGCAAGTAAGTGACACAAATAGGAAAAACTTCTTCCTTCCAAAAAAGAAGCCTATAGAAGAAAATAATGGAGTGAGGAGAGAAATTATACCTTACCCTTGGGATGAGGCAGCCTACCATATCCTTAAATACATATCTTGCGAAGGGAGATTAAGTTTATTTTATGCTTATCACTTCAGGTTGCTCTAGGAGTTGAGATTCAAGGTAGACTTACCCCTTTCTCGAAGACTTAGTGTCCCTCATTTTGTTATGCATTAAATCATGGAGATGAGTCAGAAGGTAAGGGAAGGAAAAAATCAACATTTAGCTCACCATGTCCTCATAAAATTTATAATGTTAGATGATATGAACAATTTGAGAATCCTTGTCCTATGGAACAAATTTGTAGACATGGATAGGAAGACTTTCAAAGAAGCATAAGCCCTGACACCAGGATAAAACCTAGCCTCTAGTGTTGGAGGAAGAGAGAGAAGAAAAGAGGAAGAAGAAGGGGAAAGATAGAAGAGGAAGAGACATCAAGGTCAGAAAAAGAAGAAAGAGAGACATAAGAGGAGGAGGCAACAAGAACAAAAGGAGAAGAAACAAAGGCGGCAGAGAAATAGGCAATAGAGATAAAAGAAAGAGAAGAAAATATGAAAGAAGAAGAGGAGGAGAAGAAAGAATGAGATGTGAAAAGACTTTTCCAGCCTAAGGAACATAAGGCATTCAATAGGAAGTGGTTGCAACCTTAGCTACATTGGGCACTCTTGTCAAACCAAAAAGGAAGCAATCAAAGCCAAGTCAAATGTATTTTAAAATGAGGAAGAGCACTAGAATGATATAATGAAAACCATAAAATCGTAAAGGGTTCCTATAATTATTGATGACTCACCAAGAAAACAAGAATAAATAGGACCTAATGAGGGAAAAATTGAGGAGGTAACTCCTCCTAGAACCAAAAACAAGTCACCCATAGCACCTATGAGTAGGCCTACCACTAGGTCTGTCACATTCAAGAAGCCAAGGACACAATCTGCATTTGAGGAAGAGGAAGAAGAGAAGCTACAAGAGGGACAATCTTTCCTACAAGAGGGGGAAAATTTGTTGCAGGTAGAACAAGGGAAGTTACAAAAGCCCAAGAAATATTCGCAAGAGGTATCCACCACCTCAAAAACTATTGGAAAATACCTACAAGAGCTGCAAGAAACTAACCCACAACCTAGCTTGAGATCCTACTACAAACTTATTCAAGGAGGGATGATTATCCCCCAAAAATTTGCAATCCCACTGCTTTACTAGTTGAAGATAGAAAGAGGAATAACCCACAGGTGGATGCAAATTGAAAAATCTAACAAGGTATAGGATGTAGGCCCCATGGAAGAAAAGGTGATTGAAATGAGAAAGGAGTTAAGTGAGGTGAGAATGAGAGAGTCTATAATGAAGGAGGAGATATAGGTAGAAAATATGAGGTTGAGAGAGAGGCTACAAGAGAAAGAAACACAACTTGACACCATGGAAAGCCTCTCCATGGAATCATTGAAATGAAGACAACCACGAAAGTTTTACGCCCTCTTTCTCAAAGAACAGTGGCTACAATTCTAAATCAAAACCTTGGCACAACATGGATCTATGCCCTTTTAGGATTACAAATAATTCATTTAATTTTGTAGCTAAGCTAACATGGAAGACAAAGAAAAATTAGCCGAATTTTACTTGCACAACCTCACTCTAATAGATATGAATTTTTGGAATCCCAATGCAAGATTAGGAGATATGTAGCTGAAGACCTTAGAAGCTTGGATGACTCATGAGGGGACAAGAGACGAGGAAGTGAAAAGGGTAATGAAAAGGGAATAAAAGGAACCATTATATATCAGGGAAGAGCTATTGAGCCTAAGGGATGTCATTAGCAATCATGGCCTCATCTCCAATGATGCAACTTTAGCACCTGTTGGGTAGCAGATCCCCCCATAGCATGTTTTGGGGCTTAAAGCTTGTGTTTTGGTCAATTTAATGTAAAGACCCAGCAAAATGGGGGTGCGGAGTGCGAGAGGCTAGTGTTGTCTGCTCTAAAATAATGTAAATTAATATAGAATGAGTCGGCCTACCCATGGTCCGCAGACCATGGGATTGTATAATAGAGCGAGGCTCTAAGTGGAAAGTCAGTCTTAGTCTTAGCTTTGATATGTATTATGGTTCTTTGAATAAGGAATTCACTTTGAGTCTCTAAGTCCAAGCCTTGGGTCATAGTGGTAGTAAGAGGCTCTACAGCTGAGTGCGCAGAGGCCTGGTAGAGTTCGCAGCTGTGTGCGTGGACCCTTGTAGCTGAGTGCACAGGGAAAAGTTGGGATTATACTAGAATAGAAGATTAATAAATGATAAGTTGATTCTAGAATACTATGTGTTATTTTTTCTATGATAGTTATGCATCTCTTTATAGTTTATGATTGCACATGATTAATAAGAATATTGGGCCCACATAATTAAGTAAGATTTATAATAAAGGAACAGTAAGGATAAAGGATATAGAAAACATCTCTTCGTGCCCTTTACAGAGCTATGCAGAATAGCTGCATAAGGCGTGAGGGATAGACAGCTGCACAAAATAGTGCAAGCATTCAGATCTATTCGCAAACTTCCCAGACTTCATCCAGACATCCCTAGGGTACAGAAACCTAGTTCCAGCACCCTCCCATACTACCTCGGGTGAGACACCAGTCCACACACTATGGACTATTTCCAGAAGGGCTAGTAGTACCTGGATTTGCTTGGTTAAACTCACTACTGAACCTGGGTCAGGCCCGAAGTAGCCAACAAATGGTTCTGTGGCTGGGACGAGGATTTGCCTAAGGGATGTCTGATGTCGTGCCACTAGAACCCAGCAAACAAGGAAATTGAAGAGTGCTTGGATAAGAAGCTTCATGAGTTCGTGATGCAGGAAAACAAGACTCCAGAGGTATTCAAGAAGAGGTGGCTGGATCACTATGTATATACAGAAATCCATGAGATCGTCTTCGCATCCTTCTCTTCTAAACTGTATGAGTGGATCACAAGGTTAGCCGACAGCCAAGGAAGGTACAAGCTTGATAAACCAATAGTGTGGACTTTGAAGTTAGTGCGTAGACTAGAGGCATCAAAAGATAAGATTGTGTGAGTTGTGGACCAATGGCTCAACCGAATAATAGGGGGATTTATCACTGAGTTCATGGTAGACACGACTGTGAGCTATAGCGATGTAGAATGGTGTCTTCTCAAGGGACCATGAGGTATGTACATTAAATACTTGAATACTTGGATTAAGATGTTGTTATGTGAAAAATAGGTGATGCGAATACATTAAGATTAGGAAACAGTCCCTTAATTTCACCTTCGCGAGAGAGGGAGGAAGAGCGCGCTCAAGTTTCTCCAAGAAGTGTGGTTAGTTTGATAAGGCAACACATTCCATAGTTATCACCTCCACATATGCCATCGCTCGTTGCGCCTATTTCATCTCCATCTTCACCCACCTCACATCCACCAAACCTGCAGTTCAACATGGTGAGTGCAATCAAGCTACCCATATTAAGAGGAGTAGGGAATGAGGATCCAGACCAGTTTTGGTTCGTGGTAAGAGTAGTGTGGGAAGCACAAGGGGTCATGGACGACAACATTAAGAAGGACACATTGGTGAGCACGTTGTAGTATCATGCTCTGACATGGTATATGCAGAACTCTAATGATCACCCAAATGTAGGAATAGCAGAGATCCAGAATGCGTTGAATAGAGAATTTAGCTGGCCGAAATCAGAGACACAGTTAATCATTGGATTTAAAGAAATCACAATGCTTCCAGGCGAGATCCCATGGGATCTAGATCAGCGGCTAAAGAGTATGATCCATGAGGCTAATATGACACTAATGGATGCACAACATTGCACATGGTTTGTGGCATCTTTGACACCACACCTGAGGATGGCATTGTCACAACAGAAGCTTTCAACCCAGGCCAAAGCATTGGAGATGGCGATGAGGTTGCATGAAACACCGATACAGGATCCAGGGCTAGGGGTTCAGAAAATCCACACGTAGCTGTAGAATCTCTGCGTAGAAATGCATAGCTTGAATCAGGATAGGGCACCATGACTGGAGGCATGTGAGGAAGTGTGCTGCATAAAATGCAAAGGCCAGAGGCATGACAAGGACCACTATCCAGTATTTACAAAATAATTGGTAGGAGGGGGACCAATGCCGTTGAGACCAGAAGAATAGGAAGGGATGATTATGACACCCGTGTTATGGTGCGTGATCTATTAAGTAGGAGGAAAGCACACGATAGACAATTTCCATTTGTTGCAGAAGTATACATAGGCTTCCCAACAACTATTTTGTAATTTTTGTAGGTCGGTGGGCCATGATGAGCGTACTTGTCACAACTACGAGTTAATGATGGAATGAACCCTAGCCTATAGAATGCAGACAGAAACGTGAGGCCTCGACCCAGCCGCGGGGATGGCACACGCTGGATTTTAGGGGCAAGGTTGAGGACAAGGAGGAATGGGGCCAGGAAGGGGCTGTGGAAAATTAATCTGTTATAATTGTAGAGGACCAAGGCACTATGCCCATGATTGTACCAACCCAATAAGAATATCTTATGCATACTATGCTTAGTTTAATCATGAACCAGTGGATTGTCCTACGTTGATCACACAGATGTGTGAAAAATGATTACTCCAACCTCCTCCAACTCAGAACATCCAAACGATGAGATCTCAACCTCACAAAGAAGACCCCAATGTGAACATGATGCTCAAAAGTGGCACGACCACAGGGGAAGATAAGGGGAAGCAGCCCAAGGAAGACACATGTGTTCGTAAGGCTCCTTCAAAGGAACCTAATTTTGACTTAGAACATGCAAAAGAGACATTTATGGAAGCTAAGAAGAGCTTCGTGGAGGCCTCTACTTCATGTTGTAAGGATCAACCAGAGTCGGGAATGGATCCTTCTATGCTGACTACCTTTTTAGATACATGCATGAAGTTACTACGTGACAATAAGATAGTCAAGGGACTACAGGAGCTAATCACTAGGTGCACTAGGTTAGGCGAGCTGTGCGTAGTCTAGAAATTGGGGAAGAATGCATTGTGCACTAGAATGGAAATGAGATTGACAACGCAGATTGGTGAATATGAGATGGATTAGGTAATCCTACACCTAGGTTCAGATGCGAATGTGTTACCAAAGCAGACCCATGGGCAGGCCCATGTTGCAGTGGTCTCCTATTCAATTATGAATGGTGAACCAACAGAATATTTTGCCTATGGGGAGGTTGCAAGGGGTAAAGTTGATATTGAACGTGCGAGCGTGTAGACAGACTTTGAAGTAATAAATATTTTTGATGACAACAGTGCTTATCCCGCGTTGCTAGGGATAGACTGGGCCACTGATATGAATGGAGTTATTAACCTGAAGAAGTAAAAGATGATATTTGAGAAAACGTCCTTACGAATAGTAGTTCCTCTAGATCCAGCCGAAGGAGCGCGCTACACTGAACCTATACATGATGATGACAATGACGATGAGCTAGATTACATTTACCAGATAACGGCGCAAGACCAAGATTGGGTGAACTCGAATACAGATGGGAGAATCTCATGGGAATGCGACAGTTCCTATACTTCAGATTCAGATGAAGAAGTAGAATGCTGGCAGAACCAGTTGCACGATCTGACAATGTTGAAATGCAACATGATGATTGGATCACTATGGTGCATGATGACAGATGCAAGGGAACTTCCAACATATAATGGAGTAACATTGGTGGATGAATTCCTGGTCAAATTTGAAAGCGCAATACTAGAAAAACAGCGGTATGATTCGCTGGAATGGGCACTGCATGAAACACATGCACGATGGTGGAGTACACATCAGAACACTATTGGAAACTAGTGCAAATGTAGAAGGAAAATACATTAGCAGTTTGCAAGTCCCCAGCGTTGAACGAGAGCTAGGTAGCCATGATGAAGCAGTTTACATGCCCACTTGTGTCGATGGATGCAAATGTGTGCTATGCAAGAACATCCCAGACTAAGGACTGAAAATCGGAACATGACGTGGAAGTAGGAGAAGTGACACACACCACAAATATTCCATGTCAGAGCATTCACAAAGCTATGCAAAATGATGAACAAAGTTTACCAAGCGGAACGAGCTAATTGGGACTTGCGCATGCCAGTAGTCCGATGGGCCTATGAGACCATGCACAAGAACCTGAGCGTAGGAATGATTTCGAAGGCGATGAGCAGAGGCGAGGTTGTAGATTTGGGAAAGAATCCTCACGTGGTAACTCCCATAATTAGGACAACAAGCGAGGACCAGCGCGAAGAGATTATGTAGCCACACGAAGATGAACATATGCAGATTCAAGAAGCCATTTGGTAAGGGAACCTTAAGCTTCACGAACTTGAAGAAGATCAGGTATGACTGAAGCAGAAAAGCAAATCAATAGACGTAGATATCAGAAAACTAGAAACCAACATCACAAAAGCATTACACGTCAATAAAAGGACAGGGCGAAGTATGGGCAGCCCTTCCAATGCACTAGAAGATTGTTTCCAAAAGGTTTTGGCTATACCACCATGGTTGTGACCACACCTTATCAGAAAAAGTAACCAAGGAAGCACACCACATAGGGAAGAATGTGGGGTGCTGACAAGCACAAGAATAACTAAGGAAGGCCTACAGACTGGGTTGAAAGGTGACTTGAAGCCTCACACCATGGGTGCAACCACCTAACTATATGTAGGAAGCACAGTCTCAGTGTTGCATGCAGTTGAAAGAGAGCACAAGACTATAAACAAGTCTATAGGAGAGCTGTGTGGGAAGGAGGTTACGCGTAGGGTCAGTATGTCCCAAGGGTCGCAGTCGTGCATAAGGGGCTACACTGCTACACAGGTAGGCTGGAAGGTGACCGTTGATGTCACCTTCCATGACAAGAGTTCCAAATTAAGGTAGAAAGGAGTGGCTGGTGGACAATTAAGATAGGAATTAAGAGCTAGATTTGCGACAATCTGCCACCAAGAAAGTATTAATGACTCAGAAGTGGAGGGAATGGTCGAATTCAAATTTAAGTGGTACTATAAAATCCCTTGAGCTAGCCTCGAGGCAACACTTGGTTGTTTAATATTTGAGCTAGTATAGCCAGTACAGAGCATTGACCACTAAGCACTCTTGCCACCCTTGAGTATGGGATCGAACGAATCTAGTGTAGACATGATGATGGCTTCAAGAACTAGGGTGCGATTTGCGGAAGTTAACCCAGAGCCTTGTATGATCTAGGAGGAGCCTAGAGAAGTGGCAGCTGCACCAAAGGTGGCAGCTGCACTAGAGGTCCCGAAGTCACCCTACATGCCATGACCACAAAAGGACAAGCAAACAATGGGGCCAATCTGGGTATCACCATGGAACCCACGATTTAGTAAATTGTCGATGAAAGAGAAGGGCAAAGCCATCACCCTTGAAACAGAGGAAGAGGAGGAGAATTTGCAAGCTCTGACTACCCAAATTGAAGCACAGGACAATGAGGTGGAGATTGGCTCCCAAGTGCCATCGGTGATAAAGTTACCCCCTACATCCCCCCGTGGAAGGGGAAAGCCAAGATACCGAAGGACTTGGAGGCCACGAAGAGTGCCCTCTAGACCCCGCTCCTTCCAGATGACATAAGGTTTGAAGGTCCACTGATGGGATGGGTACCTAATGTGAAGTTCAAAGACTGGGACCTTGTGGATAGCAAGAAGTTCCCACAGTTGGCCGTGGAGAAATTAATACCACATAAATGGTTACGCGGTGTGGAGAATGTTGGGCTACTCCATCTGCGATGGATACCCCACTACCACCGCATTCCCATCACAATGTTTTTCATCTAGTCACTATTGTGCCTAGCACATGACAGGTATCTCTAGCTGGAGGAGCCAATTCCCATCACGGATGATCTAATCCACTAGATTTCTCAGCTTCCCCATCAAAGGAAACGACCCTGCAACCATAGCAGGAAATAGCAGCGATTTGGCCCTCACAGAAGCTATGAAGTCCAAATATAAGCTGAAAAAGAGGAAGCAAGGGTATGCAATTGCCATCATCAAGGACCAAGGGGTGTGCGTAGCCAGCCATCTACTAGCTGGCAAGCTGATGAGGAAATGTCACACAAATGAAGTGCCAGAGATTGTAATTGCATTGGCAGAGCAATGCACAGAGGGGGTCCAGTTCAACTAGACACAGTTCCTCTGTAATGAGTTCTTGACAAACTTCATGGAGGCCTAGGAGCAGGGTAATTTCCACTATGCGTGGTTGCTCTTATCCATCCAATTGGTCGTAGGAGAGCTACCAAAGGATAACCAGTTTCCCATGGTTGAGGGCTACCTATCCAAAGTCGCAAGGTACACCGTGCTTTGGGAAATGAAAGACGCAACAACAATTCGTGAGATAAAGGTGTTTTGGGTGTTCGTAGAGGCAAGCATACGAACATGGATCAATCGGAGGCTGCGCTTGTCACCTAAAGTCCATAACAGCTTACAGGGTGCGGTAGAGTTTAAGGCAGATATGCATAACCTATATATCTATGTGCACAAAGGTCCCACCTGAACATGGCGAAAGCTTCCATTCATTGCAACGGATGATGAAATATTTAGGGTAATACGGTCCTAGCTATTAGAGTTGCGCGCCCTATACTTGGTAGAAATGGAAAAGATCATAGCACAGTAGCAAAAGAAGGATACCAAGTTGTGCATCACGCAGCTGGTGAGGAGAAGGCGCCAGGAGGAAGAAGCAGCCACGCAGCAACAACGGTAGTACAGACGGTAGAGACTATAATCGCACCACTCAGAGAGCCTGAGGGAAGCCAGAAAATGTCCATGGAGCAGGACATATAGGGGGAGGATCAGACGAAGGAACACATGGACTCGGCACCAACATCGACTAAACTCAAGAGCCCGCGTGTGCAGGCAGAGTCAGTCCCATGGAAAAATCCAAACGTTTCAAAGACAAAGGATGCTCTGGAAGAATTAATGTTAGAACAGATAGTTGTGTTGGGAGTGCTCAGAGCATAGTTACAAGCATTACAGGTGTGACCCCCAGGAATGGTGACAGCACACGTTGTGGCAGGTACCTTCGAAGTTGAGAAGATGTTGCGCACCCACATAACAAACACTTTGGTGTTACCAGAAGGCGTAGTCTTAGCCACAGCCAAGGGCGACCGGACCATGGAAAGTTAATTGAAGGGTTGGGGGTTGAATTTGGCCACCCTTCCCAAAGAAATCCTATATCAACTACAGGATGGGGTAACTACTGAGCTTCGCACTACGGAGGGTTATGCCATTCAAGTCTTGAGTGAGCAGAAGGTAAATTTAGAACAATTCAGCTTGCAGTGTGACAACCTGGTTGCACAAACCCAGGGATTGGAACAACTCGTGGAGGAGGATTATAGCGGCATACTAGAGTTGGCCGTGCCAACGATACTCCCAACAACAGAAAAGATTCACCAACTAGAAGCTAGAGTCCACAAGGCCCACGAAGAGGCCATGAAGGTTCAGTTGGAGCTGAACTTGCAGGTCGCTAATCTGTGGCTAAAGGTGCAGCCCTCTACACCCCGGGAAGTCATAGAGTAGCGTGATCGGGCCATTCAATCGGGGTTGGAAGCAATGGATCATGCTATATAGGACTGCACATGATTTTTGGATGAGTCCCTCTTCATTCTCACCTTGTTGCAAGAAGATCCAACCATACATCCTTTGGAGATAGAAGCATAGCAGTTACAAAAGGCATATGACAATATTAGGGGGCCCGAATAGACGGTCGCCCTTGCTCAACAACTTACCAAAGTGAAGGAGGCCCAGGCTCTAAAGGAACAGGTGAACGCTGCATGCTAGAAAGAACTAGTGCTTATAGCATGCATCTAGCCTTGGCTCAAGGGAGCATTCACGGTCATCGCCACGATCAAGGAAAGGCCGGCACAGATGCAAAGTACATATGCGCTCAGACAAGAAGGTGTCCTCGACAATGATGCGTCTGGAATTCACGAACAACTGATATATCGAATAGCTGAAGAGTGTGGTACAGATGTAAGTGAAGTGCAAATGTTGTTGTACGAACTCTGCGCAAAGATCAACGCACCAACTGAGTGACTCGAAATGAGTCACAATGATTTTTTTGGAGGCCTATTGGGCAGCGGATCACCCCATAGCATGTTTTGGGGATTAAAGCCTAATTTTTGGTCAATGTAATCTAAATACCCCACGCAATGCGAGCACGGAGTGTGAGACGCTAGGGTTGTCTGCCCTAAAATAATGTAAATTAATATACAATTAGTTGGCCTACCCATGGTCCTCGGAGCATGGGATTGTATGAATAGAGCAAGGCTCTAAGTGGAAAGTCAGCCTTAGTCTTAACTTTGAGAAGTATTATGGGTTTTTGAATAAGGAATTCGCTCTGAGTCTCTAAGTCTGATTCTTGGGTCATAGTGGTAGTAAGAGGATCTGCAGCTGAGTGTGTAGAGGCCTAGTAGAGTCCGTAGTTGTGTGTGTGGAACCCTGCAGCTGAGTGCGCAGGGCAGAGTTGGGATTGTACTAGAACAGAAGATTAATAAAAGATAAGTTGATTCTAGAATACTATGTGTTATTGTTTCTGTGATATTTATGCATCTCTTTATAGTTTATGATTGCGGATGATTAATAAGGATATTCGGTCCACATAATTAACTAATATCTATAATAAAGGCACAGTAAGGATAAAGGATCTCTACAGCATCTCTTTGTGCCCTTTACAGAGCTACGCAGAACAGTTGCATAAGGTGCGAAGGAAAAACAACTGCGCGGAGCAGCGCAAGTGTGCAGATCGGTTCATGAACTTCCCAGACTTCATCTAGACATCCCTAGGGTGCAAAACTTGGTTCGAGCACCCTCCCATACTACCTCAGGTGGGACCTTAGTCCGCGCACCATGAACTATTACCGAAACGGCTGGTAGTACCAGGATTTTCTTGGATAAACTCACTGTTGAACCTGGGTTAGTCCCCAAGTAGCCAACAATACTTAAATACCTTGCAAACTAGGAGCAAGACATCCTTGTAATGCCATCCTCCCACATCTACCAAAGTAGTTCACTAAATAAGGTAAACATGTGACAAGAGGTTACTATGATATGACTCAACCTCCCAAGTCACCTTAAGGAAGTGGAACTAATGGAAATACACCATACAAACCTTCCACATCAACAACAAGACTCCCATCCCAACCTCTCAAGTAACCAGCCCATGGGTCCCACCAAGTTTTTTAGACCATTTAACTCCCGTACACTCCCTTGATATTTGCATGTATGCATCTAGGAGGCTATGGATGCTCCCAAAACATGGTTATGACAGCGTCCAAGGACTTCTCTACCCAATATTGTGCCTATGTCCCCAGGATTTGAGCAACATTTTCAGGCCTGGAGCCCAGGTCGTTTCCCAGAACAAAATGACACATTCATAATAGAAAGATAACAGTGGAATAATGATACAAATGTGATCACTTGAACAAGGGCTTGACTGGACCCCTACTAGCCATGACAAGCGATTCATAAAAAATGTCACAAATATGTAATCTACAGGTTTAAACAATAGATATGAGCATAGAGGTCTCATACTCTTGTTAGAATCGGTAAGATTTATTGATTCTTCAACACATTAGATGAAATTTCATCCATTAGGCCATAGATACATTGTTCATTGATTTAAAAGTGAAAACATGCTGAGAGCCATAAATAGCCACTGTCATAAAACATGTTCATAACAAACACGATAAAAATAGAAATACAAAGGAAATAAAAAGCATATGATCCACATATAAATCAATAGAATAATCATAAAATAACAAGGGTAAATAACCTCATATTAATGATGCAAAGGCCAACCAATTGTGGGACTTCCATGAACCATCTGACTATAAACATGACTAAGAAAAATCTCTCCTCAATCGATCAACCCTATGCAATATTCCAAGCATGAATGTGGGATCTCATAAAACACACCAATCAGAAACCATCTAGGGCTTCTAGAGGCCAAACCACCTCAAACCATCAAATAGTGATTCCACCTGTGGTCAGAGATCACAAAGCCATCACTAGATTGGTCTCCACCCAAGCCTTCTAGGGCTCCAAAGCATCTTTCCTTACTAAGGATTCGAGGACTAGTAACTCAACCCATAGTTGTCATTGGGCTTCTAGAGCATTTGTCCAGCCATGTCTTCTAGGACTAGTAACTCAACCCCACAAGGGATTCCAAAGTGTTTGTCTACACAAGGCGTATAGGGCTAGTAACTCAACCTAAGTGATTACAAGGATTCAAGATAGTTTGTCCAACCAAGACTTCTAAGAACTAGTAACTCAACCCAACCTAAAGGAAATATCAGAACCAACCAGAAAAATAAAGAAATGAACCCACAAAACCATGGTTATCCAGGAAATGGAAAGGCTAGGAAAATCCACTGTCAATCCAAGCAATCCTCCATGCCAATGATAGATCATGACTAATAAACCACATGAATATGCCATGCATGCCAAAACTAGTTAGGGAAACATACATGAAACTCAGTACTAGCAAGAAAAACCCAATGTAGCTACTGATCCTGATGTTCTATTTCGATTTCCTTCTCTTCATTTTCCTTCTTTCTCCAAAACTACAAATATGCCACAGTCTCCAAGAGTGTTGCACAAAAATTCTATTTCCAAGCGAGAGAGAGAGAGAGAGAGTAAAGAGAGAGATCCAAAACTGAACTAAAATGAGGCCTTTCTTTTCTTCATTTTCCATTATTTTCTTTCATTTTCCTTCTCACATCCAACCTATGACATTTCACCTCCCTTTTCTCCTAATTTCCATTATTTTCATAAACAAATGTGCCAATATGCCATTTTCCCTTCCCAAATCTTTTTCCATTTCTTTTTCCAACTTCCTTAGCCATTAATCTATCACTAGTGATCCCCGACACTATGATTTTGGCCAACATTAAGCTTGGAATAAATGTCCCATCAACCATGGTTATTATTTTTCCTTTATTAACTTTTATTACATGGAATTTTCTCCAAGGTTTTTAAAATGCTACACTTTGAAGACACATTTAGGTTGTTGGGAATAGAAAGCCTGCGAGCTTTCAAGAGGATATGGTGTGACTTACCCCAAAATATAGATAAAAGAACATCACTCTCTTGAAAGGCTAAGGAATGCCTTAGAGAGAACACCATTATACAAGAGGATCATGCAGAGCATGAAAGTTGGGTGGATAGGACTCAAGCTTAGTCCACCCTTGCTGCTACACATATAAGAAGGAAGAGATGAAGTAAGAGAACATAAGGAATGGACATAAATAAAGGGGAATGCAGGTTTTTAACCCCAAGAAGGAAAACCATCTGAGGAGCCTTAGGATGTTAGGGAGGCCACCAGGGCCATGAAATAACTACACATGTATCACTGAATTTCTCAAAGGATAAGCAACACCTTCAACAAGGGGTGATGATGAGTTTGATCAATAGGTACATTTTGAAGATTAATATGCCATCCTATAGCCTTAAAACTAGCCTTCTCTTGTGTTAATTCACATTTTTCATTATATTATTCTTAGTAACAGGAGTATAAGGTGTTTTTCATAGTATGTGGACTATTGTGGTTTAATTTCAGGAAAATGACTCATTCTTAAGGCTATTATTATGCAGGTGCTCAATGAAGACAACTATGAGAGAATCTAAGGTTTTTTCCAACACTTTAACTCCCTAAACTGGACTTCAGATCACTATATTCTCTCTCACGGGTTCAAGTTCATTGGTAGTCGAGTGACTCCTAATCCAAGTGAAGATTGATATTCTTTTATCCCTTGACCTTTTCAAAACCTGCAAGCCCAAAAGGAGTGCCTCATACTTAGCTACACTGTTGGCTCAGTCAAAAGCCAATTGGTAGGAGCACAACTTCGATTTTCTAGTTACCGGACCAATTATCCACATGCCTGCACCAACACCTTCCTTTCTTGCTGCACCATAAAGATTCAAACTCTAAATATTGTTTTCCCCTTCTTCTTCATCTGCCTTGGCCTTCATCTCTCTTCCTTTCTTATCATCTCTTTTTCTGTCATGTTTCTTGTCTTCCCCTTCGTCTATCTCGGAGTTGACAAAGAAAATTTTATTCTCATCTTAACGAAAATCAGTGTTGAACATCATGAATGAATCCAAATTAGAATGTATTTCATAAAAAGGGTGATTGGTATGATTTTCCTTCATGTATGTCATAAATGGTTCTCAATAAAGTCTCCTAGTTTGCCCACCAAAAACTGAAACATTGATGTATGACATGTCAGTCTACATAGCCCCTTACAATTTTCCTATCCATGACCTTGATAAGAGAAGTAGGAGGTTTGTCTTCCACTACAATATCCATCATCATGCTCTTGGATGGAATTTGAGTTAGGAAAACTGCTAGGTCTTTTACTAGTCCCAAACACTTCACTTTGCTAGAGTCAAAAGAAAACAAATCTTTGAATGTTCCAGTCACATCAAGATCAAACCTCTCCATGATTACCTTCGGCATCAAGCTGTGGGAATCCCCTGAGTCCAACATAACATTATGAAGTATTACATCATGTACATTTAGGCTCACATAGAAATGAGGCACTTCACCATCTTGACTGTTGTATTGACTCTTTGGTCCAAATAAGATGGCGGGATGATCATCCATTACGTTAGCAGTATCATAAGTCTTCTCAATATTCAAAGCATTTATAATTTGAACCCTATACTATTCATTATCCAGTAATCAACTTAAAGGAATGACACTTTTAATTTTAGCAAGTTCAACTTCAAAATTAAAAATATTCTACATCTTATTTGTCTCCTTAGGAGCTGGATCCATCATGTATGCCTTGTCTTTGGAAGACTCATCCTTATTTTGATTTTTGTTTCTTGGTGAATCCTTTTTCTGACCGCTCCTTGCTACATCTTTCTTTATAGAATTTGCTCCAGCATTTTTACTTCTTAAATTGTATTTCTTTTAGATCTGCATGATGGAATTTTGATAACCCTTTCTATACTCCTCTGATTCAGCCATCACGATATCATCTTGAGAATGAGTAAATTAAAACTCCTCTTCCTCTATCAAGGGGTTTTCAAACTTCTCTTAGTCTTCCTTAGTTAAATAGGTAGTTTATTTCCCATCGCCAAAAAACTGGATTTGGTCATTAGGAGCTTCTTCATCTTCCTCATCTTGATCTTATGCATAGCTCTGCTGGACAGGGGCTCTCAGCTTTTGCTGTTGTTGTTCTAGACCTATTTTATCCCTTTGCTTAAATTGGATCCGCTATTTCCTCCTAAAGTTTCGATTATGAATCTGCGAACCTCCTTGGGATTCTCGTACAACAACTCTTTTTTGTAGTGTAATATTCGCCATCATTGTTTCCATGGTCTTTACTAAGGTGTCCAAATTTTCCTCAGATAGAAAGTTATTCTTTAATGGTTACTTTCCTTTCTAACTTCATCTTAGAATTCTTCACCAAAAGGTTTGCCTCCACACTAACTGCATTACTCTGCCTGTCTTCAAGTGTTGCAAGGTTCCTTTCTATAGGTTGGTACGCCATATCTACATCGAAACCATCAGGGTAGTGGAGCAAGGCTAATCTAGGAGAAGGCTTTATATTTCTTGAATGGAGTTATAGAATTTGCTAAATCTTGTTGAAATGTCTTAGATTGTCTTTCCAGGTTGTATTTTCAAACTATCATACTTGATAAGGATCTGAAAAGGGTTATTTTTCTCACCCCATCTTGCAATGAAGGCATCTTAAAGTCATTGGAAAGTGGAAAAGATTCCAGCTCTCACAACTCTGAACCATTTATTTAACCTCCCCAGATAAACTTTATGCCAATAACCTCATCTTTACAACCTCATGATCAAACTCTTCAAGATCAATAAAATGAATGACATTGTCTACATGTTGTATCATAGAATGTTCACCATTTCCATCATATTGAGGGAGTCTTTGAACAAAATTTTGAGGCAAGGGATTCAATTATACAAGTAAGTTTAGAGGGGCATACCTAGTAGCCATGGTTGATGTTTGAGTAGATGATGAGTTGGCTTTGGTGGTAGTTGTTATGGATGAAAGAGGTGGTAGAAAATAAATTTGTTGAGTCGTGGTTATAATAGGGGGTGTATAAACAGAAATGGTTATGGGAGTAGAGTAATGGGCGGACTCAAAGAAGCTATGAATATAGGAATTGCAACTGAAGTAGGGGCTACAGATGAGGGAGGGATTGTCTATTAGAAGATGACTACCTTTACAACAATCCGCTACGATTAAGTAACTAAAACCTCAAAAACTTAGTGATATTGGTCTTTAGAGGTAGGGTATAAGGTCGAAATATTGACTAATCCATGATAATTTCAAAAATAAAAGATTTAGACTTAGTCCTAAAAAGAGAGTTTTCAAAAGGTAAGTTGAATTCAATGTCCTCAACCGTAATCAAACTTTCAGGCAAAGTGTAGGACTTTCCAAGGGGAAAATTACTCCATTGACCTTCTTCAAGTCTTTTATTTCCTCTAAGAAATTTTTTTAGGGATGTCTACAATTTCTGGAGGATTTGGGTGAGCAATGTGTCTAGTGTATCTCCTTGAAGCTAGTTTTCCTCACACAATTGGATTGCAACTGATCTTCACACTCTTTTTCAAGGTGATTTTTTAGCCTATTGATGTCTAGCATCCTGTCACCCATAGGGCTAGGATATATTTCTCAAATGAAAAGTCTTTCCGTGGAAAAATTTGACTCTCGTTCCCCAGCAATGATGACACTATGTTAGAACTCCATAAATTTTCTTAAGCTAAGGAGAGAAATCTCAGAGATAACCACAAATCTATTTTAGGCTAAGGTCCAGCCCCCCTAGCCTTGGAGAGGGCTCTCTCACTGTCTTGTGTTATCAATCAAGTTAATGATTGATAGGCTCTAGGTTTTAGGCTAGTTATGATGGTCAAAAGATAGTTCAAGATTTGATTTTTTTATTAAAGATGGGTGTACAGGGAAGAACTACTTAGGATCAGAGCATTGTTTCAGATCCACTTGAATAAGGGATATGATGCAATTGAAATAGGGGAAAGATAGGAAAAGTAACCAGCAATCAATAAAAATTCATTGTAGTGGAAGGATGAGTGAGGTAAGAGAAAAATGAAAAATTGAGAATCAAGGCACATATGAGTTCAAATTTCCATAGAAGAAAATAACACATCTATGATTAGTTGAATCAATCAAAGCAATACATGAATTCTAAAATATATCCTTTCAATCTGAGCATGAGGATGTTATACAGTATGAAGCTATATATTAGAATCCGATTTAAAATAAATACATATCACATCACAAGAGAAAATACATGCCAACAATTATGACATAGGTATCACTATCCAAATTGCATCTACCTTCTTTTATTCATTTGGCAAAAGATACAAAATTACAGAAAAATGTAGTCTAGCCTCTTACACTACCAACTAGAACTAATTTCCATGTATCTACATCATTTTATACAATTAGGAATTCGAATTACCACTCTAGGTGGTTGAATTCAGTGTATAGAAGTCAAATCTATGTAGAAAAATAGGAATTACTATATCAAGTCTAATACAATTTAGAAACATCAACCAAGCTAGAATATTTGTTTAACAACTCAAACTAGATGAATTTAAACTTATCGAAAGTTATCCAACAACCAAAAATACTTCTAGAAGTTCCAAATTTGATATTTTAGAAAATAAAATTGACTGATATGTTTGTGCAACAGTTGCGCAGCAGAGGGCATAAATCTTCAAATTAGTATGGTTGCAGGTTGTTTCTGTGAAAAACTATATATTTAGATGTGTCTGAGATGACTTAGTGTTGATGTAGAATGAACTGAGTGCCTGCTTACATGCTTACATACTGCCTTCAACATGATTGTTTTTAGTTTGCACAATAGAGGTTGAATTTTGAACTAATATTGAATTTTCCTACTACAAATTGATTGAATATGACCATCTATAAACAAAATTCACCTTACAACATTCCCAACATACATCAAGCCTTTCAAAACTTCCACACTTTCATCAAAACATGACATTATGGAACTACATAACAGACCCTTGGTTACACATGTTCAAACTTTAGCAAAGCAGAGCATATAGTCAAAACTTCAAAAATAAAAAAATGAGCATGTACTCCTTACACCACCTTATCTTTGGGTAGCCTTGGCCAAGATGCCAAGGCTACCTCCTTCTCTTCTTTATAGATTACTGTTTGGCTTCCTTGAGTTGATTTCCAGCGTTGGCCAACTTATTAGATTACTATTTGGCTTCCTTGAATTCTTTTCTAACCTTGGCCAACTTTTTAGATCACTGCTTGGCTTCCCTGATTTGTTTTCTAGCCTTGGCCAAATTTTGTTTCATCACTCTTAACCTTCTTCTCTGGATCAAATTCCTAGTGTAGTATCTCTTTATATGTCTATATAAAGGAAGAGTCCACTTTAAAACTACCTTAGCTTTATCAATCGTACCAATAGCTTCCAAAACATGAGCATAGATTTATTTTTTGTACTTTTCATTCCTTTATGTGAACTAATCAACCTAATGTTGGCACTCCTAAATTTTCTCAAACGACTTCTAATACTCTTTCCACTAATCAAGCTCTGTGTTTTCTTTTCCTGGAAGGACTTCTTTCATTTGTTCTTCCCTCTTGGTTGCTGACCATGTCCTAGGTTTTCTTGGTTGCACAATGTTTACTCTCATCTCCTCCACACTAATCAGTTGCTTTCCTTTGTCTTTGGATGTAGTTTTAGAAGGCTTTGTTGATGACTCACCTTTTCTATATTGGGTTTCCTCTTCTATTTTTTGTCCAAGCTCTCAATTTTCCTTCTACAAAATAGCTACCGTGGGATGGGATTTCTCAAGTCTGTCCTGTAGCTCTAGGATGTTTAGGTCCTTTTCCTCCATCAAAGCCTCTTGGCTATCTCTGCCAAACGCTTGACCACTCACCTCAAACTACTCTAGTACATCATCAAGAATCTCAATGGTCTTCTTAGAATTCGACTCCTTCAATCATCAATTTTGTAGTTGACTTGGTTCTTGGTCTGTGCAAAACCTTTGTTTCTTCATGGGAAACTTGTAGCATCCTACCTTTCCCTTTGTCTTTTATTCTCTTATCCTTCAACAACTTCTTGATTGTCTCTTTGACTTCATGCCTACTGACTGACTCTTCAGCTATAGGTGCCCCTTCATGTGTGCCCACAGAGGGAGTGTCTCCTTGAGTTTTAGAGTTGTCTGAATGTTTAAGAAAACATGAGGCTAACAAGAAACCATCCTAAGACCTTTTCCTCTTCTCCAACTCATTCAAAACCAACAACTTGATCAGTGCAAAATGGAAAAAATTGGCCAAGTGCTTCTCTCCCTTGGACATAATTTTTTCTACCATTTTGGCCAAACTTTTGAAAAGGTAATGGGGTAAGTTAAGATTTCCTTTTCTAGTGAAGTGCATGAGAAACCCAATATGATATCGTTACACTCTGCTAAAATGTCCCTTGTAGGTAAAGTATATTTGTATCACCAACAATATTTTAGTGTAGTGGATCAATAGGCAATTCCTTGGAAATGTAGGCCTATACTTACCTTTATATTGAGGTTTTACAAAAGATTTGTAGTGTGATGCATAAAGATCCATGCCTTTGAACCAACTTTTACGAAGTAGGGATATTTCTATGGCTTGGGAGATGGTGTCTTTTGAAACTAAGAACTCTAAGTCCCCAACCTTCACCTGGTTACCTTAAGACTGAGAGAAAATAAGTTGCCAAGCTGAAAGTGGTATGCAAATGGTCTATTCAAAAGCCACTCATATTGTAGGGTCAACATCAACCATCTCTAGACTCTTGGGTTCAAATCAGAAAATAGATTCTACCCTTGATTTCTTTCTATTCTCTCAGTTTTCCATTTGGTTGTGTAGATTGCTAAACTATACCTTTCAAACTTGATTTTGTGCAATTGAGATAAAAACACAAAAATCAGTGAACAGGGGATTCTACATGACAATAAAATGAGATGTGCAAGTTGAGTAAGATGGCAGTGGTTTTAACAAAAGGGAATGACTTTGGGTTTTTTAGAATGGTGTGTAAAATAGGTAGTCACCATATAAACGAACACATACAACCTTTATATGTCCAAGTCACAAATTTACAAAGACTTGTACAAGAAACACATGTCTCACCAATGGGAAATCTCAACGAGAGGTTATTGTTGAAGGAATTGCTCCCCTAGGGCTTTTAGGTGGAAACCCTAGCAGACTGAAAGTTTTCTAAACAAAGAAACACACATTCACACAGCCATTATGTTATTATAAGAAAATTCTATAGTAAGAGGGTCGTACCTCAGGTCCTACGTTCGAGAAGTTCCTTAAGGTTCCAAACCCTTCTTCAAGTCCCTTTTGCTCCATTGTCCTGCAATACAACCAATTCCAAAGAATACAGTAGTATATGGACAAAGACTTATAAAGAAATCATCTTCGTGTTATAAAAGAAGGTAGTTAGTTATGAACTTTAAACAACCATTCACATATGAATTCAAACATGAACATCATAAACATAAAGAAGAAGCATATCAGGAACCAAGACGTGTTTCTTTATTATAGACAAAGAGAATGTACAAAAGGAGTAATATCACTTGAGTAACCTTTCGGAGGCTCCAAGCAAAGCTTCCTTCCGGATCCGTCCAGCCTCAAGCCTTTAGCATATCTCCTTCCAAGACTCACTCCATGATGCCATAACTAGTGGATGAACATCAACACACAAGGAAACTAGGGTTTCCTGTATAAATGGGGGAAGTACAGAAGGCACAAGGGTCTTCAGACCTGCTCAGGGGAAAAATCTCAGTATAATAACCTTTTTCTCTCTTCTCTCCTCGCTTAGGCCTTCCCTTTGAGGTCTTTTTATACCTCTCCCAAAGTTGTTTTTAAGTTGGGAGTTGGTTGGGAGCAGTTGGGCCACGGGCACTAATAGGTGATCAGCAGGTAAAACCCGCGATCTCCGCCCGAAAATAAGGAGTTTTATATTTTTTTAAGTGTTTTAATACATATACGCGGGTTGGGTATATGCCTACCCACGTATACACGCGTTTAACTTAGGGAAATGTTGCGTATAAGGAATAAAACACTGTTTTTTAAATTTGAGACCAGGTCTGGAAGGAGGGGTTGCCCTAGGCCATGAGTGTAGCATCACAAACCATAATAGTGAGATTTGGAGCTATAACAGATGCCCCCTAATAAATGAGTCAGAAGGGGTACATGATGGCCGAAATATATTAAGCAAGTACATGGAAAGGAAATCTGCCAAAAACTGAGGAGTACTTCACCAGAATTCAGCCTGCCAAGCCACAAAAGGAAATAAAAAAAAAACATCGTCTGAGGCGGGCATACCCATGCTCAGAGAAAGCAAAGCATGTCCGCATATCAAGTACAAGCAGATCCACTAAGTATACAAGTATAAATGAATGGAAAATACATAATGGATCATCTGATCATGATCGAACAAGTACATGTCTAAATATCACATATACAACTGTCAATGATGCTGAAAAATACAACGGATCACTGATATCAAAGACTGATCCCGAAAGGTACCAACTGAATAGGATGGAAAAGGATGGTACTACATTGCAAACTCAAGTGCCAGCATATAGGATGTCGCCATGACTGACTGCAACATATAAGGTGGAGTGGTATCAACTAGCAGCAACAGGAACAACTGTCAAGTGAACCAATGAATGCTGATATAACCTGAGGTCTTCACCGGCTGCCGTGGTACATTTCTACACCATGGGAATAAATGATCTGAAGTCGACCATGTAAGAAATTGTTTGATTACCGGTCATTGATGTATACCATTAACAAACGCGAGACTACTCACCAATAATGATAATGAGCATCAAGGTACCCAGTACAATCCAACAAGTGTGAATAGATGAGCTGGAGTCGAACAACTGTAAGAATCTATCGATCAGGAGACAATGATGGTTTCCAACTGTCGATAGCGAAGGATCTGCCACTAGTAATTGCAAACCCCAAGGTACTGCCAAATGGACTCTAGATCTTTGCCCCGGAGAAATGAGTCAAAGTCGACAGGGAAAGATCTGCTAGAAGGATGGCATTAAGGCATCCTTCATCAATCTAGCACAAGTGTAACCCGTAGGCCAATAATGTGGAAGGAATCGGACGAAAGAGATGTAATAACCCAACCGAAGTATGTTTCCGGCGTACACAATATGTGGCTAGTGCACGACAGAAACCCTCTGAACCAACCAATAATGAAAGCCGACACAGAGGCGAGGTATCCACCAATAGGGTCAAAGGAAACCAAGGTACTGCACGAATCCCAATGTGTGATAATGTAAGTTGACGTCGAACACAAGGGAAACCACTCAGTCAAAGACCCATGATACTGATCAATGCTGAGCACAAGGTAACCTATCAAAAATGAAAATAGGGCCAGGGTGCAGCTCTAGGTCTGTCCTTAGAGCAAGATGTCATCGTCGATAAGGACAAGACCCGCCAGCAAGAAGTCAATGCAGACCTTCTCAAACCGGCACGAGTAAAGGACCAATATAACTGATGTGATAATAGACATGACACTGACAACCAGGGATGGCCGACTGAACAATGAGTCAAGAGACATCGCAGAGAGGCCAACTCAGGCTAACTTCCCTTGAACAAAAGCATGACTCAATGTGACTATATGGCAGCATATAATGACTCTGTATAAGTTTGTTATGCAGGAGGAACGAACGAACCCTCCATATGATTGGAAGAGATAACCAATCGGGGGAGAACTGACTCAATAACAAAGTTAAGGCGTACCTAAGTCAAACTAAATCCCACCCACACGGAGGAGACTTTGTTTTGAGTGATTTGTTCAAGGGTGACATAACTAACTCTCGCTGCCAATAATAAATGGAAATATTGTCCCGTTCCCGCTCTTTTTGGAATATTTTATTTTTTTGTCTTTTTCTGTTAAGCTCGAAAAAGAATAAAAGAATGTTATGGTATAGTGGAAAGAACGAGTGTCGATGAAACAGATTATCTAGTTCCTAGGAATGGAACATTCCTATGCTCAATGCAGGGAGGTGAAAACTGGTCAGTGACACTCAAAGGTGTGTTCGTTCCACGGGTCAAGGTGTGTCAAGTTGCAGAAGTCAAAGGTATGCAAGCTTGATTTTGTAGTTGTCATGGTCAAACGTTGGCTTAAACATGAGTCCAAGTGAAGCCGGATCTAGGCCAAAAGGTGCAAACGGTCAACATGTAATGCAACAATACAACTCAACACAAAGGAGCCTCTAGGGTATAAGGGCAAAACAAAGCGAAGAAGCTAAGAGGAATGAGTCTTCAACACATAAGTCATGGCAGGACTATAGAGGAATCCTGAGCCTACTCAAATTGGAGCAGCATGGGCAACAAATGTCAGTGAGGTGCTGTTGGAAATAATACTGAGAGGGGGGGTTAAATCAGTATTATCACATTAATAAAACTTTTTCATTTCCAAACTCTAATTCATATATGCTACTTCCACAACTTCTTATGATTAATTTAATTGATCTTCAATGAGTGCATTAGAACATTATCAACCATATTATCAGTTAACAGATGCAGTAACATAGAATAGATCATCACACATGAGGCACACACATGAACACCATGATATAAGGTGGAAACCCAATGCGGGAGAAAACCACCTGCTACAAGTCATCTCAATCTTCTTCTTAATAAGAAA
>APFE030920864.1:371099-386704 GCA_000404065.3 Pinus taeda
CTACGATGCCCATGTAAAGGATGGCTCTACCATCGTGTCATGATTTTAAAAATCGGCGAGTGAAAATGGCTTACGAACAATAACACGATGGAATCGACCCTATGGCAGATGTATCGATAGATGGAGGCTATTATGCATAATGCAACGGAAAAATGATGTCCCTAACCTATATGCCAGTGAGAAAATGATACCTGCCATGACGGGTCAGCAGTCATGGAACCGTCTCGAAACAGTCGAAAACTTCCAGAATGTCCTGAAAAACAAACCATTCTTGACATTCCAAGCTCCCAAGTTAAAAGTCACATGAGGCCAAACAAAATAAAATTTTGAAAAAATTTTGCATTTTCAAAACCTATAAAAGGGATTTTGGACTCACCATTTCTACCAATTGAGTTGGAGAGCAAAGATTTGGAGCAAAAGGAGCAAACTTCCCATGTGCCAAATTCAACCTTTCAAATTCTTCAAAATCTTCCAGGTAACTCTTATGCTTAGCTTGCAATTAATTGTGACTAGTTTTAGGATTTTTCATTGATGTTTCACAGTTGAACTTTTGTTCAAAATTTCACGGTGGCGTATACGCGGGTTGGTAATATGAAACCCGCGTACACGCAGGCCCTATACGCGACTGTGTGTACAGTAACACGCGTATACGCTGTGAACCAATTTTAATAAAAAACTAATGGTTGGAACTCAATTTTTTCTCAGGATGCCGGTCACATGGCATGAAAGAGAACATGCAGCGGTGCATAATGAAGTTATGAATGATCCTCAAGCCTTGGATGCTTTACGGGGATGCGGCTTGCTCAAATTCTTCAAACTGCCGAACATGAAAGCCAATGTACGACTGCTTGAAATGCTCATTGACTATTGGGACGTTGAGGAGGAAGCCTTCATGATTGATCAAATGCCACTCAGAGTAGAAGTGGAGGATATTTATTTTATCATGGACCTTTCCCGAAGGGGAGAGGTAGTACAGTCCCGGGGCAGGACACGGAGCAGTCTCACTATAGAGGACTACGTACAGATATACTGCCCAGGACATCCCAAGAAGGTTGGGAGCCAGATTTCTATTGCACACGTGGCAAGTTTATCGCTGAGGATCATCCTGTTCACCATAGCTCGAGTGAATGGATCATCCTCTTTGCATCAGGCATCACGGCTCACCATGAGCGTGGCAGTTGATTGTCTCACTACTGTGTTCAACTGGTGTACTCCTCTTCTAGCCAATAATAAGAGCCAGCTCACTTCTATTAAGAGGGGACAGACCAAGAAATTTGGCTACGGGACTATCTTGTGCACTTTCTTCTTCGAGAGGATTCCCGCACTTCGTCCCAGGGTAGCAGTTTCCATCAGCACCCCACGCGATCCACACATGGGCCAGTGGGCTGATCTGATGAAACGTCTGGGGGGTGGGGAGGTTCCTAGGACTGGGTTCGATGATTACTTCTTCACCTAGTGGGATCAACAGATCATCGCCATAGATGACTACCCCTATGCTGGGCTAGATTTTCGAGGAGATCCTGACCTAGCATTACTGCCGAACGCAGCATGGGGCAAGATTGGTAAGGATTTTTTGATTTTATGATTTCTTTTTGGATTTTTCAAATATAATGATGCATTTTGAAAAATATTTTTTGATGAGATTCAAATGACTAATATAATGATCATGATCCAGATATTGGGCCAGTACGACCAGATGGATTCCCGCGGCCACAGACGATGTGGCCAAGCAGCCGAAGAGGCGGCTGCTGAGACAGAACGGACTCTACACAATGTCTAGGGACACTTGACAAGACTAAGCTGTCGAGTACCGATGGCTACTATAGAGGACCTTCCTGAGGATATGCAGCGTCATGTGGTTGGCATGCCATGTGACTGGGTTTACACTTTTCGGTGTGTAGCCGATGCGATAGTTACCTACTTGGCCGCTCATCCTGAGCCGGGGCATTAGATATGTCGGACATGATTATGGGCATTTGAGTCCCAATTTTGTATATTTTTGGACAACATATGTACACTCGAGATGCTTTATGATGATGATATATATATATATATACAGTTTGACTTTTTGATGCTTGATTTTATTATGATGAATGATTGATATGCCAGTCTAATGGTTGATTAGCGATAGAATCAACTAACCAATTATGAGATCTTGGAATGTGAAAATAATTAATATAAACAAATGATCTTTGCAACAACCTCACCCTTAAATACTAGCGATATAAACATGGATCCCTTACGTGATAAATGTTGTTTAATTGAGACACTATCAATTGAGAATCGAGATAAACTACCAACGAGTCGATCTCATGAGAGATTGCCTCGGATAGTAAATTAATAACGGAAGTATACTCAGCGATATTATTTGAAGCAGGACCAATGCATATGCCTCTTGATATCATCAATTGACCAGTTGGATAATAGAGTACCCAAGCTATGGAAGCGAGATTCCGAGTGTGCCGACTAGCAGCATCGGCAAACCCAAAATAGACCAAGTCATCCATCAACACCTACAACTGTAGACCAAAAAGTGTTGATATCACAAAAATCTCCATGATATATGTACAAATATACATAATATACAAAGAATCCATTGCCTAACTCTTACTTAAGAAAAGTACTTCTTTAGGTAGAGCCCGTTTCAGGGCTCCACCAGCTTGTTTCCCTCAAAATCGATTAACTCATACGACCCTTTTTCTAAAACTCGTTTAATAATGAAAGGACCATACCACATAGGCTTAAACTTGCCTGCCCCCAAGGTGTCTTTATCTTGGTCATAAACCAAGACAAGAGTCACCTTCAGAAAAGACTCGAGGATGGACAAATTTATCATACTGCATTTTGACCCTTTTCTTATGAGCCTCATTCATCGTGGCGACATCTCGACGCTGCTCATCGAGATGTTCCAAGTGAAGGAGGTGCTCTTCGAGACTCGAAGTCTCTGGAAGGAGCCCTACAGCTAACTTAAGAGATGGAATTTCACATTCAATTGGAAAGATAGACTCCATCTCGTAAATCAACTAAAAAGGTGTAAAACCAGTAGCAGTCTTCACGGAGGTCCGGTATGCCCAAAGAGCCGAATAAAACATAACGTGCCAATTGGACCGATTTTTGTCGATTGTCCATTGGAGTATCGTCTTAAGACTTTTATTGACTACCTCAACCTGCCGATTGGCTTGAGGGTAATAAGGAGATGAGTTCTCTTGCCGGAAACCTAATTTAAGAGCCAATTCAAACATTAGTTGATTCTGGAAGTGATTGCCATGATCAATGACAATCTCTCTCGGGACACCGAATCTTGAGATAACCTGATTGAAAAGAAACAAAGATGTCGTGTCACTATTGTTTTTATAAGTGGGCATGGCCTCGGCCCACTTCGTAAAGTATTATATAGCCATAATAATATAATTTTGATTCGCCACTGAAGGCGGATTACAAGTTGTAAAATCAATACCCCACTTAGTAAAAGGACTAACGGTGACAACGGGAAAAAGAGGAGCTGGATGAGCACGCATCTTGCGAGTAAATATTTGACAAGGGTGACAACGTTTGACCGCTTCCACATAGTCTTTAAAAAGTGAAGGCCAAAAATAGCTAGCACGTAAGATGCATTGGGCCGTAGCAAGCCCCGATAGATGACCACCACAAGCTCCACTGTGGCAATCATTTAGCACTGACTCTGCTTCCTCCAAGGTTAAACAGCACCGAAGGATTGAATCAACCCTTCGACGGTATAAGGTATCACCAATGATAACATAATATTTAGCCAGGTGACATAATTGACGACGTTCATCCTTGGAGAAAGTAGAGGGAAACTTCGAAGTCTGGAGATAGACAATGATATCTCCATACTAAGGGTCGAGTGAAGAGATGAGGAATAAATGTTCATCAGGAAAACTTTCCTGATAAACAATATCCTCTCCACAAGGCAACTCAGAAATTAGCTCAGCGAAAACCATGGATTTCTTAGACTTGGCTGACAAGAACTCGAGATCAAATTCTTGCAAGACGACTATCCATCTATTATATTTGGCCCCAATCACTCACCTACTAAGGAAAAATTGAAATGGATTGACCGCTGCTAAGAAAAAAGTTTTGCGTAGCAAGATATAATGACGGAGCCGCTAGACAGCATGGACAACTGCCAAGGCCAACTTCTCAACCGGAGAATAGCGAAGTTTAGGACCTATTAAGCCTCGACTCAAATAATAAATCACGTGCTCGGTGAGAGCATCATCCTCCTAAACTAGAACCATACTAATGGTTGATTCTGCTGCAGCGAGATATAAAAGGAAGTCTCTGCCATAATCCGGTGGACTCAAAAGCGGGGTAGAGACTAGCACTTTTTCAAAGATTGAATGATCGTTGCGCAAAGTCATCCCATACAAATGGAACTCCTTTCCGTAGCAAACGCATGAACCCTTTAGTGATCTCGGCATAGTTTACTATAAACTGCCTTAAGAAATTAGCCTTCCCTTGAAGACTCTGAAGTTGACAAATTGAGGACGAGGGAGGCAACCAAACTATTGCCTCAAGCTTGAAGGGATCAACTCGAATCCCTTCATTTGACACAATGAACCCTAACAACCAACTTGATGTAACTGTGAAAACGCACTTGTTGGGATTCAACCGAATTTTATAAAAACGACATCGCTCAAAAACCATTCAAAGGTGACTAGGGTGATCAGTTCTCTTTCAAGAACGAGTAGCGATATCATCCAAGTATGCTTCGATGACATGCTTGATGTCATGGAAAGCATATGACATGGCTCGCTGAAATGTGGCTCCAGCATTTTTAAGGCCAAAAGGCATCTTTCTATATGCAAAGGTACCCCAGGGACATGGAAAGGTTGTCTTATGTTGATCTTCAGGACGGATAGAAATTTGATTATAACCAGAGAATCCATCCATGAGGGAAAAAATCTCATTACCTGCACACCCGTCAATAATTTGATCAATGAATGGCATGGGGTAATTGTCTTTGGGACAAGCCTTGTTTAGGTCCGTAAAATCGATGCATACTCGGATTGCTCCTTGCTTTTTATCTACAGGGACTAGATTAGAAAACCAATCAGTAAGAGGAACAGGGTATATAAAACCCGCCTTTAGCAGCTTCTCCACTTCCGCTTTTATAGCTGCTGCTTTCCTAGGGTTGACTGGCCAAAGCCTCTAACGAACTGGTTTGGAATTTTCATACGTCTTGATCTCATGTTGAACTATAGATGGGTCAATGCCAGGCATTTCTTCATAAGACCGACCGAATACATCCCGAAATTCCTTGAACAGGTCGGTGTAAACTTGAATTTCTTCAGGGGAACACTCAATTCTGATGAAGAGATTCTTGATCGTGTTAGGGTCCCTAGAGATGTTTATAGGTGTTGTTTTTGAAATCACCAACATATTACCTTCGGCACGAACATGTGCTGGAGCCAAAGGGTTTGACACCGTACAACCATCACTAGTACAGAGATCGGAGAATCTAGATTCTACCTCTTGCAATGGAGGAAGAAAGTATGAACAATGGTGTAAATCTTCCCAAGGTCGATCTATACCCATCATTGCTTCAATAATTACTTCTTCCGAAGGTAAAACTGAATCTAAGCAGTCCAAAGTAGAGGTAGAATCGAGGCTCCAAGCCGGGGCCACATCGCCATCTAACTCCTCTTTGGAAAAAGGAGTAGAATGGTCATCTGCAGAGTTGACAATAGACTGATATCTAAGCTTAGCTGCAAATATAGGAAATGCCATTCGATTCCCTTGTCCTTCAACTAATGTGGTCATAGGTGAAGGCAAGGTCCAAGGGTGTAAACAATAACGAGTTCAAAAGAACTCTTCTCGAGAAGACTCCTTAGATGATGAAATGGCATTGATTTTAGCGATAGGAGAGGGAAACTCAAAATTACCCATCAATGAGGAATACATCCCTACTCCTAGATTCTTAGTAGGCAGATGAGGGTTATCCACTAAAGGAACAGTAGAGTCGGAGCTTGCTTGAGGATCAACTGGACAATAATCCAATTGATCAACCTTCATGATTTACCCTCATGAGGAAAGTAAATGACATGAAACAGAGTCGAAACAATGGCATCCATTTCGTATACCCAGTTCCTTCCTAAGAGGATATTATAGTCTAGGTTAGCATCTACAACTTCTACTTCAATATTAATGACCTTCCCCCCAACACATATAGGAAAGGCCGGGATAATCCCATGCGGCTTATGAGAATGACCATCAAATGCAGTCAAGACGGTAGGTGAAGGAATAGCCGAAGGCGATCCAATAGCCTTCCAACATGACATCAACATGATGCACGTGGAAGCCCCTTCATCAATAACAATACAAAAAATGTTAATTTTCCAGTATGTAGACTTTATTTGAAAAGCCATATGATGAGGGAGTCGCTTTTTGACATTTAACATGTCGAAAGGGAGCACTAAAGAATTAGTTGGATCAACTGCTCCAATCACGGAAAGTAAAGCATTTCTCTGAGCCGGACACGACTGGAGAACCTCTAAAGCAGACATGGTGCATGGACTCTGATCCAGATCCTCCACAATGGAGTAATTTTGGGCAGCCCTAGCATTAGGATTAATAATCGCGCGTTTAGCGGAACCTTTCGGTATCTGTGGTATAATATCAATAGGGGGTCACTCGATATCAAGGTCAGTACTTCCGGGAACAACCTTGTCATTGGAAGTTTCGGCTTCACCATAATCACGTGACCGAGTAGCCACATGGCCATTAGAACCCATCATGAAAACATTCGATGATTTTTCCCCTTCCTGGTTGCCCGCTGCGGAGGTTCCAGGGTTTGAACTCACGCCAGCAAGAAGTTGCTACCCTTGGGGAAAAGGGTTAGTTAACACAGCTTGGGAACTAGAAGTCCCTTGCTCCCCTAACAAGCGCTAAGCATCTTCAACCTTGGGGCAAAGATGAGTTAAATGGTCTCCACTGCACAACTTGCATGGAAACTTGACTTTCTTTTTCGACTCATTTCTACCACCACCAGCATTATTGTCAGATTTATTTGCATCAGGTTTCCCATCTTGGTTCTTTCTCTTACCTCGTCCTTTCTTTTTCCCATTGGAATTTCGATTTCCTTTGGGGTTGTCAGATTGGATGGCATTAATCGAAGAGGTTTGGAAAGCCGTAGGGTTAGACGATGTGACTTGGTTGTTAGAAGCAGTTTGTAAAGACAACTGCTGCAATTGGTTCAATAAGTTCACCGTATTCATGTCTACCGACCCAACAATACCATCCATGTGGGGACCTGACTTCGACTTAGCTACGTCAACCTTAGACCCAGGAGCATCTGGCAAGTATTTTTGTAGGATCCCAGACTGAGAGTAGATCAATTCTAATTGCTGGGCCCTAAAAATGGCTTTCTCCTCAGAATAGACCCCAGACATGGAGACATCCTTGGAGATCTCAGGTATCAAAGACTTCAAAAACCACTCGAGATGGTACTCCAGAGGAATTTTGGCTTTAATGAGCCTCTTTTTCTGTCTCCATTCCTGAATATGATCAGAAATGTGAGTTGCCTTATCCTGATGAAAAGTGGCCAGTAGTTCGGTTCCGGCATCATACCAGACAGGCAACTGAAAATGGTTTAAGAAAATATTGGCTAAGTCAGTGAATGATGTAAATCTACCCCCAGGAAACTCTATATACCATTTGGCTACATTACCAGTCAAGGTGCGTTGAAATAGTCTCAACCTAACCGAGTCATCGATCAGGGAGTTTGATGAGCACCATAAGTGGAACGTGGTTACATGGTCGCCTGGGTCCTCACCACTCTTCCCTTCGAATTTTGGAATGTCCGAAGGGAGTTTGGTTGGGACCGGAGGCCAGGCCAGATTGTACTTGATTGGATCATTGGTTGACGTAGTGAGATCTGGTAAGTTCAATGTTTCCAGAAATGGAAGTCTAGGAGGGGCTTGGGGAGTCCACCCTGACTGGGCGGAACTCCCAAAGCTCTGAAAGGATTGACCTAGATTTTGGAAGGCACCATGCTGCCCGAAGTAACTAGTAGAACCCATTGAACCAAAACGCAGGCCTTGTGACCCAGCAAAACTCGGAGTTTGACCAACTCCGGCCGCATATCCGCCATACCCAGCAAAGTTTCCTCCTAAAGGATTATAAGGAGTTGATAACCCCTGATATGGATTCCAAGCCGAACCTAAGGGAGGAATACTTTGGAATGAACTAACTGTGGTATACGGCCTATTCCCATATTGGCTAAAGAATGGATTCCCAGTTTCGGCACTACTAAGCCTAGGGTTATTCCAACCTTGGAAAGGATTGCTGCTTTGTACTACAGAAGAAAAAGGCATGGATCCTATTGTTGGGTTGGAATGTCATATATGACCACTTCTGAAAGGAAAACCTTGGAACGAAGCCAATCCACTCATCATGGATGTGGCGGCCCCGAATGGAGCTAAAGGAATGCCCTGTGAATGGGCGCCAAATGGGAAGAATCCAAAACCAAAAGCATTGGTTTGGGAATTTCCACTCATGGATGGAACGGAGGTAGACCCAACAAAAGACGTGCTAGCAAAAGATCCGAATAAAGAGATGGAGGGATGGAAATAGTTCCTCCCCCTTATACAGATATGGGAGTCTACACAGTCGTAGCACTTGTAGAAGCCATGCTTCCAGTAGTGGTCATCGAAGGTAAGCGCGTAGCGTAACCTGGACTTGACGGTCTATGCGTCGGAGTCCCAACGTATTGTAATACATCTAGATGACTAGATGGTAGGGGAGAATTCGGAGCCGCTAACGACCCTGAAAGTTCTTCTACCTCGATTTTATTCTCTACTTGTAAGCGAACTCGAGAAAGAACTAGAGTGTTCCTCTCTTGTTCCGCGGAAGTACCAAGCCTTGCTTGAATATTAATGCCCCCGAGAGGAGGATCAATCCCCGATGCGTCAATTGCTATGGGACAAAACCCACCAATATTATTACCTCTGCGCCTTCTAGGAGAAGGCCCTAAACTCGTTGGTGAAAGACCACGAAGTCTTCGAGACCGTCTAGGAGATCGGTCAGACACTTTGAATTTCTTGTTTAAGATCTAACTAAAGACACAAAAAATTGAAAGCTAGGTCGACTAAGAGCACAGAGCACACACTATAAAGTCCCTGAAGATAACAGCCAGTCAAACAAATTCCAAGTATTTCCGCTCCGGGTGATTAGGACCGACCACCAAAATACGAGAAAGTGAAATAAGGGGCCTTCCGAAGATAGTCTGGGATGATGAGGGCCCAGGCCTATCAGCGAAGGTAACAGAGGAAGTTACATTGACCTCCTAACAACAACCTGCGCTAGTGCAAGCCCCCAAGCTTCGCAAGGGTGCCCTTCGGTAGTACTGTCGAGAGTGATGCAACGTCGACCTCAGGTGCCACGGGCTTCCCCTCCACAGCCACCTATGTAGTTCCCTAGGAGTAGCAACTATGGATACCAACTCATCACAGAAGCTAGGCGGAACAATCGTTAGGTAAGTTCGGACAAGTAGGAGAGAGGGTATCTCTCTTCCCTATCTTCACAGACCCTCGTGCTTAACTCCCAGATCTGGAGCTTTCCTGGTCTTCCTAATGATATTGGATTTTCTCTCGTTATTCAGACTCCTATGTTTGACGTTTAAATGGCCTTGGAGAGTTAACTCTCCACTTGCCTAGTCCAAGGCCCTAAAATCCTAAAACTTGTTGGTGTATATAACTTAAAAGAAAAAGTTCTAGTGAATTTTAGTTAGCGCTTGATTTTAAAATAGGTTGTTCTTTAAGTCAGGGAATGATGGAAGTGAAACTAGTGGTGTTTTTTTGACACAAAAGAAATTAATAAAAACCTAACTATATGCGTATGCACTTGTCTTTATTTTTCGATGAAGAGTAATTTCTATAGGGTTCAAGGAAAACTTCTAATAAAATAAACTTTTCTTTTATTTTTGTTAATTGACACTTCACACTCACAAAAGTTAACAAAGCTATGTATGCCTAAAGAGATGCAAATCTATCCTAATGCAATGATTATATGCTTGATGCAAGATTCAAAACAACTCTAAAAACAAGAAATGAAAGTTTCTTTGCTTATCAATTTTTTATTTTGCCATGTAGAATGTCTAGATGGAATATGAGATGCTACTATTCATTTCGTCTAAACACTAAGAACAAAACTCAAGACAAACATAAAGCACTTTCATTCACTAAAAGGAAACCAAATGAAAAACAAGTTCAAGAAAGCAAAATGAAGTCTTTCAAAAAGTTTTCTTTAAAGCAACAACAAAAGAGTCTTTTCAAAAATGCTCTCAACAAAACTGAAACTTTGTGATTGAAACAAAAAGCAACAAACACTTTTGCAAGTTGACACCATACAATGGATGAAAACTCAACAAAAACAAATGTGTTTAAAGATGCTATTTAACAATCGAAAGCAGCAATGAAAGCTTTGGCAACAAAGACCAAAATAGATCAAAAATCCAATTTCAAGAAAGTATCAATCGACAACTCTCATGAAACAAAGAAGTGGATGGTCACAAAAAGTGGTTTTGTCAAGCAAACAAAAAGTCACCAAAAACCAAATTCAACACAAAGATTGATAACAATCTTTCTGCGCTAATAAATTAGAGTAGCCAAGATTTCAACAAGAAATATTACGTGCCTTTAGCAAAAAACAATGACGCTTGCAAAAACAAAACAAGACCAATACTCCTTACAATCAGAGAGAAATCAGAGTAAGACACTTGCTGTAAAACAAACAACTGATACTGAAAAAATGATTGTTTCAAACTGAATCAAACCATCAGACAAACCTTCAAAGACACAAAAATTTATAAATCTTGAAAATTGCAATATATACGTGACTGTACTTATGTGCAGATTGTGTGTATACATGACTGTGCCTGAGGAAACCTGCGTATACGCGGGTTTACTTTAGGAAACAAGCGTACGCATGCTTCTGTAACTAAGGAAAATAGCGCATATGAAAGATTTTAAGAAAAATAAAAAACAAACTGAAAAAACTGGCAAAACGTAGAATTCAAGAGCAGACCAGACAGTAACAGCAAACCAACAAGAAACTGAGCCCTGATTGGCTTGACAAACACCCAAACTAGGAACAACAAGAGTATTGTCCCCAGTGGATTCACCAATTCTGTTGAGGGAATTGCTCCCCTAGGGCTTTTGGGTGGAAACCCTAGCAGACTGAAAGTTGTCTAAATAGAGAAACACACATTCACACAGCCATTATGCTATTATAAGCAAATTCTATAGTAAGAGGGGCGTACCTCAGGTCCTAAGTTCGAGAGGTTCCTTAAGGGTCCAAACCCTTCTTCAAGTCCCTTTCGCTCTGTTGTCCTGCAAAACAACCAATTCCAAAGAATACAGCAGTATATGGACAAAGACTTATAAAGAAATCATCTTCATGTTATAAAAGAAGGTAGTTAGTTATGAACTTTAAACAACCATTCACATATGAATTCAAACATGAACATCATAAACAAAAAAAAAAGCATATTCAGGACCAAGACGTGTTTCCTTATTATAGACAAATAAAATGTACAAAAGGGTTATATCACCTGAGTAACCCTTTCGCAGGCTCCAAGCAAAGCTCCCTTCCGATCCGTCAACCTCAAAGCCCTTTAGCATATCTCTTCCAAGACTCACTCCATGATGCCATAACCTAGTGGATGAACATCAAACACAGAAAACAAGGTTCCTGTATAAATGGGGGAAGTACAGAAAGGCACAAGGGTCTTCAGACCTGGTCAGGGGAAAAATCCTCAAGTATAATAACCTTTCTCTCTCTTCTCTCCTCCCTTAGGCCTTCCCTTTGAGGTCTTTTTAACCTCTCTCCCAAAGTAGTTTTTTAGTTGGGAGTTGGTTGGGAACAGTTGGGCCACGGGCACTAACAGGTGATCAGCAGGTAAAACCCGCGATCTCTGCCCGAAAGTAAGGAGTTTTATATTTTTTTAAGTGTTTTAATACATATACGCGGGTTGGGTATATGCCTACCCGCATATACACGCGTTTAACTCAGTGAAATGTCGCGTATAAGGAATAAAACATTGTTTTTTAAATTTGAGACCAGGTCTGGAAGGAGGGGTTTCCCTAGGCCATGAGTGTAGCATCACAAACCATAATAGTGAGATTTGGAGCTATAACAATTATGCTCAACTTTCAATTGTGGGAACTGAATCTTAGTTTTAGTCACAAATTAGTTCAAACACATCTAAACCCATGGATTTTCGGAATGAAGACTTCATGAAAATACAAACAACATGCAGGCTTTGTGTAGCAGTTTTGTAGTAAATGAAAATGTAGTCATTACTTTTGGTATACCCAATCAATATCTAACAATAATGTTAGTTGGAGAGTGTTATTTATAACTCACACACCATGAAATATTAAGGAAAATGAGTGGAAGACTTACAGAGAGCTTTATGCGCACTTTAAATCCTGTACACAAGCGTTGCATAGCTTGACCAGTTATCACAATAATTGTGCAACAACCATGTACCTTAATCTTAAACATCCTCCTTCGAATGTCGTCAACCTTCTTTGAAAAGTTAGATTAGTTCAGAGCGTCAATTTCACTTTAGATGAAGGAGAAATGAGGGATGGCTTGAATATTTTTTAAATTTTATGCCACCACAAGCAAACCACTATAAACCACTAACAAACCCATGACATGACCCCATCAACTCTAATAATGTCCCCTCATGGACTATTAAACCTTTACAAGTTTGATTAGGGCTAAAAGACCCCTTTATGACATGAAAATTTACAATGACCTTAACTCATATGACTTTTTAAACAATTACGCTTTCGATTATGATAATTAGTGACTCATAAGCTAAAATTGACAAACATACCCCCAAGATGAATAGTAAGAGGAAAAACAATTTGATTCCTATATTATAGGACCCTAACAAGTGGGTATCACCTCTTGTGTTAGTTCCCAAGAGGAATGGGAAGTGGAGGATCTGTGTGGATTACAGGGAGATCAACAAGGCCACAAATAAAGACCATTCTCCCTTTCCCTTCATTGACCAAGTCCTAGATGGCCTTGCAGGGAAGAAATTATTCCCCTTCCTAGATGGATTTAGTGGATATAGTCAAATCTATATTAGCCGAAAAGACCAATAAAATCCCACATTCACATGTCCTCGGGGTACCTTTTCTTATAGAGTCCATCCATTTGGTTTTTACAATTCCCTTGCTACTTTCTAGACGACTGTTTTGAGAACATTTGGGGAATTGGTTCATGACTCTATGGAAATCTACATGGATGATTTCACCCCTTATGGATGTGATTGCCATGAAGCTCTCTTCAATCTATCTAAGGTTTTAAAAAAATGCATAAAAATGAATCTCTCTCTAAGCCCTAAGAAATGTGAGGTCTTGATGAATCAGGGGATTGTCCTTGGCCATTCCATCTCCAAAGAAGGGATACGGGTGGACCCAAACAAAATTGATATCATAAAATGGGTCCCTACCCCTCTGAAGAAAAGGGATGTCATGAGCTTCTTGGGACTAGCAGGGTATTATAGGAGATTCATCCAAGACTTTACTAAAGTGGCTTCACCTTTTATTGGTATATTGGCCAAAGGTACAAATTTGTATTACACTAGTAGCTGTCAAGAGGCCCTTGAAGTGTTATAGAAAAGTTGACTATTGCACTCAACCTAAGAGATCCCAACTATGCATTACCTTTTCATATCTGTACATATGCATCAGAAAACGTTGTAGGGAGAGCCTTGGGACAAGTAGAGGATAAGTTGTGTTATGCTATTTACTTCAGTTATTTGTCTAAAGATGAGTTGAATTACACCGTCACTGAAAAAGAGCTCTTAGCTGTAGTACATTCTTTAAACAAATTTAATCATTATATCACTGGGTACGAAACTTTTGTTCATAATGATCATGCAACTATTGAATATTTTATGAAAAAGCCTGATGTTAATGCTAGGTTAATTAGGTGCGCTTTATTGCTACAACAATTTGATTTGACTACTATTGACAAACCATGAAAATAAAGTTTGGTTACATATTTTTTCCAGGTTAACCTTTCCTATAGGTAATGAAGAGATGTTGGATGATTAACTTCCAAATGATAACCTCTTTGATATCTCGATTCTTTACCCTTAGTTTTCTGATAGAGCAAACTACTTGGTTACTAAGAGGTTCCCTCCTATTCTATCACCCAGGGAGAAAAGAAAGATTCTAAGGAAAGGATCCCCTTTCACTTGGATTGGGGTCAATTTTTTTATATTGTGATCAGATCAAATCTTTAGGAGATGTGTAAGAGAGGAGGTCATTGACATCCTCTCAGCGTGTCATGATTGTCCTTGTGGAGGTCATTTTTATACAAAAAGGACAACCTTTAAGGCTTTACAGGTTGGTTACTATTGGCCCATCTTACATCAAGTTGCAAGCTGATATACCACTAGATGTGATCAGTGCCAAAGAATGGATAAACCCACACCCAAGGATTAAATGCCCCTACAACCTTAAGTGATGTTAGATCAATTTAACAAGTGGGGCATGTATTTCGTTAGGCCAATTGATCCATCATGAGGGCAGAAAAAGAACACCATTGTGTGCATTGATTACTTCACAAGGTTGATTGAGACAAAGGTAGTCAAAGCAACAACTGAATAGAAAGTGGCATAATTTTTAAGAGAGAACATAGTCTATAAGTTTTGGTATACAAGGGAGGTAGTCATTGATCAAGGAGCATAATTCACATCCAATTTGATTGAGTATCTCATGAGGAAGCACCATATCACGCACAAGACAACCACTACCTATCACCCTAAAGCAAATGTGTAAGCAGAAGTCACAAACAAAGAACTGGAGAGTATCCTCACAAAAATGCTTAACAACAGTAGGAAAGATTGGGTAGAGAGACTAGTAGAGGCCACTTGGGCTATAATACCACTTGGAAAACCACCACTGGATTCACTCCATATGATTTGTTTTATGGGAAGAAAGATATACTTTCTATTGAGTTTGAGTGAATGGAAACTCAATTGGACTTAGATGTCACCACAACACAACAAGAAATGATGCTCGAACTAAATGGCTTAGATAAGTTTAGAATGCAAGATCTCTTACACATTGAGGTAAGACAACTGCAAAGCAAGGTCTGGCATTATAATCATATCAAGGCAAAGACTTTTCAGGAAGGGGGATTGGGCACTGTTATATGATTTTAGGTTCAAATATTTTAAAGGGAAGCTAATGAAAAGATAGTTGGGCCCATACCTATTGGAGAAATGTCATGAAAATTGATATTTATTTAACAAATCCATTGATGAGGAAGGCATCCCATTTTTGTAAATGGTTACAGGTTGAAGTTATATTGAAGAACTCTGTCCAAGGAGGAATTTATCAATTTAGTCAACAAGGAATTGAAACTGATTGGGAATTTCATAGCTTTCAGTCTACAACACTTTTAGAAAATTTGTTTAAAAAAAAAAGACAGAGAAAAATAAAAGGCCTAGATGAAAACCTCTATGATGGATTTGAGGCCAACTCCTAGGTTGAAAACCTCTCTGAGGCAGCCCATGAGCACAAAAAAAAAAAAAAAAAAAAAAAAAAAAAAAA
>APFE030920864.1:401580-468178 GCA_000404065.3 Pinus taeda
TAAGTCTATTTAATATCTTCATTATCATAAAAACCAACCTATATATCCCTCTGAGCACTTGGTAGACCCAGAATTAAGATGGATCTAAGATGATAGATTTTCCCCTTTAAATAGTCTATGCTCACATGAATACCATGGTATTACCATGGGTCAATACCATGGGTTATCATAAACCTGGAGCTTAAAAATTACTATTAGTTATTTATAAAAATTAATAAAACTAATAGTTGATTTTTATTTTATTTTTTATTTTAACCAAGCTAAAATGTTTAACATACATTAAATTACAACATCCATTTTTACTCTTGGTCCACCAAAACCCGAGAGGATCAAATATTTTTTCACTCTATGCTAGTTTGCATATCATGATATTTGATACCTCGGCTTAGTAGATCTAGAGTAAAGATGGATCTATGCTGGTTTAATTCCCCCCTTTAAATAGGCTACATTCCACGTGAATACCATGGGTCAATACCATGTGCCATTTTTATTTTTATTAATACTAATATTAGGGTTAATAATGTTTTTTTCGCATGGTATTAATAATAATCTAGCCCATGGTATTTCGCCCATAGTATTTTGCCCATAGGTTTCACCTATAATAATCTAGCCCATGGTATTTGGCCCATAGGTTTCACCTAAATATAACACATTTTTTGAGTGTTCCTAAATATAAGGTGACTTATGGAGTAATATAAAAAAATATTTTATTTGTTTACCATACCTCTTGTTTATTTATATATTTATTAATTTACCATACCTCTTTTACAAATATGGTATCAGGATTCACTTAAATAAAACCTCTTTTTTGAGCCTTCATAAATAGAATGAGGGCTTATGGACTAAATATAAAAAGAGGTCTTATTTATTTACCATACGTCTAGTTTATTTATATTTTTATTTATTTAACATATCTTTTGAGTAAGTATAAAAAAGACATTTTATTTATTTACCAAACCTCCACTTTACTTATATTTTTATTTGTTTACACCCTTGCATGTATATAAGGTGACTTATGGAGTAAATATAAAAAATGTTTTATTTATTTACCATACCTCTCATTTATTTGTATTTTTATTAATTTACCATACCTCTTTTATAAATGTGGTATTTGGCCCATAGGATTCACTTAAATAAAACCTATTCTTGAAAATGGGCGAATGGAAGTTTGTAACTCCTAATTTCAAGGGCTAAATTTACCTTTTTTACCCTCTCCCTTAAAATAAGGTGGGCTATTTGAGGTGATTTGTAAAAATGTACTATGACACAAAATATTCACCCACTAAAAATTTAAAACCCCTTGATTTCGCCGAAGGGCGAACATTCACCCCTAAAATTATCCTTGCAGTGAACTTGGCCACCCTAGACTAGTCAACTCAAGTGTCAGCTAAGTTATCCATGCAACATGGAAATGTCAACTCAAAAAAAATTGGTGTCCTCGATGAGTTGGGTGATAATCACAAGGAGGGAGATATGATGAAAGTTAGTGGGAAAAATGGTCCAAAAGAAAAAACTCATGTTACTGCCAACTCACCACAATGCTCCAAGATTTTAACCAAAAAGGAATATTATGTGTTCGTTTGACTCCATTTACACCATCACTCATCCCAAAAAATGGTCGAGGAATGACAAGATAGTGCATCAAGTAGCTAGATTGTCACTGAGGAATTTCGAACCCTACCTACACAGCACTACAGGAGAAAGTTATAGGCAGGCCTACAATTTCTACAAGAGGGATGAGAGGAGATATAGGAGGAATTGAGAGGAGAAAAAGGAGTCACAGTGGCTTGATACTCTCTCAAAAGCTTCATGAAAACCGAGGATTTCTATGATAAGAAGTAAGTGATACCCACCTCTTTTGTTCTACACCCAATTGCATGAATAGTTTTCTTGAAATTAAGAGAATATAGAATTCAATTGATCAATAGGGGATCCTTTTGGAGGTTGTTTTTATTAATATAAAATAAATAGCTTGGTGAATATAACTTTGAGAACCATTCTTCCTCACTATCACCAAGCACTGTGCCACTGTTTCACCATTATTTATGCCACTGTTTCACCACTAAGACTACCTAAATTTTTTAAAGTCCACACATAGATAACATCAAGGAGTAATATAGAAGAAATGGGGAGTATTTAACATAAGGGAACCATCAGATACTAGGATAATTCACCAACACTGTCCTGTAGTTGACATCTTCAAAAACCACCAGTGGTTGGGCTTCTTTGAGCTACTAAATTGGTATGATGATGACCTTGCCCATGAAGTTTCCACAAAATTATACTCTAACAGGGAAGACAATGTCACAACTATTTTTAGAGGGTTGGTCATTTCTCTCAGTCTAGAAACTATCAGCAAGGTAACCACCTTACCTCTACAAATGAGAAGGAGCAAGGAAGAAAAGCAAGTAAGTGTCACAATGAGGAAAAACTTCTTCCTTTCAAAAAAGAAGCCTATAGAAGACAATAATGGAGTGAGGAGAGATTCTATCTTACCCTTGGGATGAGATAGCCTACCATATCCTTAAATACATATCTTATGAAGGGAGATTAAGTTTAGTTTATGCTTACCAATTCAGGTTTCTCCAAGAGTTGAGATTCAAGGTAGACTTACCCCTTTCTCAAAGACTTATTGTCCCTCATTTTCTTATGCAGTAAATCATGGAGATGAGTCAGAAGGTAAGGGAAGGAAAACATCAACTTTTAGCTCACCTTGTCCTCATCAAATTGATAATGTTAGATGATATGAACCATTTGAGAATCCCTATCCTATGGAACAAATTTGTAGACATGGATAGGGAGACTTTCAAAGAAACATAAGCCTTGACACTAGGATAAAACCTAGCCTCTAGTGTTGGAGGAAGAGAGAGAAAAAAAGGCGAAGAAGAAGGGGAAAAGATAGAAGAGGAAGAGACATCAAGGTCAGAAAAAGAAGAAAGAGAGACATAAGAGGTGGAAGCAATAAGACCAAAAGGAGAAGAAACAAAGGCGACAGATAAATAGGCAATAGAGATAAAGGAAAGAGAAGAAAATATGAAGGAAGAAGAGGAGGAGAAGAAAGAATGAGACGTGAAAAGACTTTTCCAGCCCAAGGAACATAAGGCGTTCAATAGGAAGTGGTTGCAACCATAGCTACATTGGGCACTCTTGTCAAACCAAAAAGGAAGCAATCAAAGCCAAGTCAAATGTATTTCAAAATGAGGAAGAGCACTAGAATTAGACAATGAAAAACATAAAATCATAAAGGGTTCCTATAATTATTGATGACTCACCAAGTAAACAAGAATAAATAGGACCCAATGAGGAAAACATTGAGGAGGTCACTCCTCCTAGAACCAAAAACAAGTCACCCATAGCACTTGTGAGTAGGCCTACCACTAGGTCTATCACATTCAAGAAGCCAAGGACACAATATGAATTTGAGGAAGAGGAAGAAGAGAAGCTACAAGAGGGACAAGGTTTCCTACAAGAGTGTGAAAATTTGTTATAGGTAGAACAGGGGAAGCTACAAAAGCCTAAGAAATATTTGCAAGAGGTATCCACCACCTCAAAAACTATTGGAAAATACCTACAAGAGCTCCAAGAAACTAACCCACAACCTAGCTTGACATCCTACTACAAACTTATTCAAGGAGGGAGGATTATCCCCAAAACAGTTGTAGTCACACTCCTTTTTGAACTAAATATAGAAAGAGGAATAACTCACAAGTGGATGCAAATTGAAAAATATAATAAGGTAGAGGATGTAGGCCTCATGGAAGAAAAGGTCACTGAAATGAGAAAGGAGTTAAGTGAGATGAGAATGAGAGAGTCTATATGAAGGAGGAGATATAGGCAGAAAATATGAGGTTGAGAGAGAGGCTACAAGAGAAAGAAACACAACTTGAAACCATGGCAAGTCTCTCCATGGATCATTGAAATGAAGACAACCACAAAAGTATTATGCCCTCTTTCTCAAAGAACAATGGCTGCAATTCAAAATCAAAACCTTGGCACAACATGGATCTATGCCCTTTCAGGATTTCAAATAATTCATTTAATTTTGTAGCTAAGCTAACATGGAAGACAAAGAAAATTTGGTTGAATTTTACATGCACAACCTCACTCTAACAGATATGAAATTTTGGGATCCCAATGCAAGATTGGGAGATATCTAGCTGATGACCTTAGAAGCTTGGATGACTCATGAGGGGACAAGAGATGAGGAAGTGAAAAGGGTAATGACAAAGGAATAAAAGGAACCATTATATAACAAGGAAGAGCTATTGAGCCTAAGGGATGTCATTAGCAATCATGGCCTCATCTCTAATGATGTGGCTTTAGCACCTGTTGGGCAACAAATCCCCCCATAGCATGTTTTAGGACTTAAAGCCTGCATTTTGGTCAATGTAATGTAAAGATCTTGCAAAATGCGGGTGCGGAGCGCGAGAGGCTAGTGTTGTCCACCCTAAAATAATGTAAATTAATATAGAATGAGTCGGCCTACCCATGGTCCGCAGACCATGGGATTGTATAAATAGAGTGAGGCTCTAAGTGGGAAGTGAGTCTTAGTCTTAGCTTTGAGATGTATTATGGTTTTTTGAATAAGGAATTTTCTCTGAGTCTCTAAGTCCAAGCCTTGGGTCGTAGTGGCAGTAAGAGGCTCTGCAGCTGAGTGTGCAGAGGCCTGGTAGAGTTGACAGGTATGTGCGTGGACCCCTGTAGCTGAGTGCACAGGGCAGAGTTGGGATTGTACTAGAACAGAAGATTAATAAATGATAAGTTGATTCTGGAATACTATCTGTTATCGTTTCTGTGATATTTATGCATCTCTTTACAGTTTATGATTTCAAATGATTAATAAGAATATTGGGACCACATAATTAAGTAAGATCTATAATAAAGGCACAGTAAGGATAAAGGATATAAACAACATATCTTCGTGCCCTTTACAAAACTACGCGGAACAGTTGCATAAGGCGTGAGAGATAGACAACTGCATGGAGAAGTGCAAGTGCCCAGATATGTTTGCTAACTTCCCAGACTTCATCCAGACATCCCTAGGGTACGAAAACTTGGTTCCAACACCCTCCCATGCTACCTTGGGTGAGACATCTGTCCACACACTACGGACTGTTGCCGAAAGGGCCGGTAGTACCTAGATTTTCTTCGCTAAACTCACTACTGAACCTGGGTCAGGCCCCAAGTAGCCAACAAATGGTTCCATTGCCACGACCAGGATCTATCTAAGGGATGTTCAATTTCATGCCACTGGAACCCAACAAACAAGGAAATTGAAGAGTGCTTGGATAAGAAGCTTCACTAGTTCATGACACAGGAAAACAAAACTTTGGAGATATCCGAGAAGAGCTGGCTAGATTGCTACATATATATGGAAATCCACGAGATCTTCTTCGCATCCTTCTCTTTGGAACTGTATGAGTGGATCACAACGTTAGCTGATAGCTAAGGAAGGTACAAGCTTGATCAACCAACGGTGTGGATTTTGAAGTTAGTGCATAGAATAAAGGCATCAGAAGGTAAGATTGTGTGAGATGTGGACCATTGGCTCGACCGAATAATAGGAGGATTTATCATTGAGTTCGTGCTAGACATGACCGTGAGCTATAGCGAAGAAAAATGAAATTTTCTCAAGGGACCATGAGGTAGGTACATTAAATCCATGAATACCTGGATTAGGATGTTGTTATGTGAAAAAGAAGTGATGCGAATACATTAGGATTAGGAAACAGTCCCTTAATTTCACCTTCATGAGAGAGTGACGAAGAGTGCGCTCAAGTTTCTCCAAGAAGTGTGGTTAGTTTGATAAGGCAGTGCATTTCGTAGTTATCACCTCCACTTATGCCATTGCTCGTTGCACTTGTTTCACCTCCATCCTCACCCACCCGACCTCCACCAAACCCATAGTTAAGCATGGCAAGTGCGATCAAGCTACCCATATTAAGAGGAGTAGGGAATGAGGATCCAGACCAGTTCTGGTTCGTGGTAAGAGTAGTGTGGGAAGCATAAGGGCTCATGGATAACAACATTAAGAAGGCCACATTGGTGAGCATGTTGCAAGATCACGCGCTGACATGGTATATGAAGCACTCTAATGATCACCCAAATGTAGGAATAGCAGATATCCAAAATGTTCTGAATAGAGAATTTAGCCGGCTGAAATCAGAGACACAGTCAATCATCGGATTTAAAGAAATCTCGATGCTTCCAGGCAAGACCCCATGGGATATGGATCAGTGGTTGAAGAGTATGATCCACGAGGCTAATATGACGCTAATGGATGCACAACATCGAGTGTGGTTTGTGGCATCTTTGACACCACACCTTAGGACGATGCTATCACAGCAGAGGCTTTCAACCCAAGTCGAAGTGTTGGAAATGGCGACGAGGTTGCATGAAACACTGATACAGGATCCGGGGCTAGGGGTTCAACAAATCTACACACAGCTATAGAATCTCTTCCTGGAAATGCATAGCTTGAAGCATCATTGGGCACCATGACCGGAGGCATGCGAGGAAGTGTGGTGCATAAATTGCAAAACCTAGAGGCACCAGAAGGACCACTATCCAGTATTTGCGAACTACTTGTCAAGAGGGGAACCAATGCCATTGAGACCAGAAGAATAGGAAGCACCTATTATGACACCTACGTTATCGTGTGTGATACCTCAAGTAGGAGGAAAGCACATGATGGGAAATTTCCATTTGTTGCAGAGGTATACATAGGCTCCCCAGCAACTGTTTTGTAATTTTTGTAGGTTGGTGGGCCGCGGCAAGCGTACTTGTCACAACTATGAGTTGATGATGGAACAAACCCTAGCCTAGAGAATGTAGATAGAAATGCGAGGCCTCGACATCCTGGGGGATGGTACGCACTAAATTTTTGGGGCAAGGTCAAGGATGAGGAGGAATGGGACCTGGAAGGGGCCATGGACAGTTAATCTGTTACAATTGCAGAGGACCAGGGCACTATGCCTGCGATTGTACCAACCCAATGAGAATATCTTGTGCGTACTATGCTTAGTTTAATCACGAACCAGTTGATTGTCCTACATTGATCACACAGATGTGTGAAAAAGGGGTAGTCCAACCTCCTCCGACTCAGAACATCCAAATGATGAGATCTCAACCTCACGAGGAAGACCCTAACATGAACATGATGTTTAAAAGTAGCATGACCACAGGGGAAGATAAGGGGAAGCAGCTCGAGGAAGATACATGGGTTCATAAGGCTCCTTCAAAGGAACCTGAGTTTGACTTAGAACGTGCAAAAGAGACATTTATGGAAGCTAAGAAGAGCTTCATGGAGGCCTCTACTTCACGTAGTAAGGATCAACTAGAGCTAGGAATGGATCCTTGTATGCTGACTACATTTTTAGAGACATGCATGAAGCTATTGCATGACAATAAGGCAGTCAAGGGACTACAAGAGTTAATCACCGGGTACACAGGGTCAAGCGAGTTGTGCATAGTCCAGAAATTGGGGAAGCATGCATTGTACACTATAAGGGAAATGACATTAACAATGCAGATTGATGAATATGAGATGGATCAGGTAATCCAAGACCTGGGTTCAGATGTGAATGTGTTATCAAAGTAGACATGGGAATGCATGGGCAGGCCCGTGTTGTAGTGGTCTCCTATTCAATTACGAATGGTGAACCAGCATAATATTTTGCCTATGTGGAGGTTACAAGGGGTAACTGTTGATATCAAAGGCGCGAGCACATAGACAGACTTTGAAGTAATAGAGATTGTTGATGACAACAATCCTTATCCCACGTTGCTAGGGATAGACTGGGCCACTGATATGAATGGAGTTATTAACCTGAAGAAGCGGAAGATGATATTTGAGAAAACATCCCTACGGAGAGTAGTTCCTCTAGATCCAACAAAAGAAGCACGCTACACTGAACCTGTACGCGATGATGACAATGACGATGAGCTAGATTACATTTACTAGATAACGGCAGAAGACCAAGACCAGGTGAACCTGACTGCAGATGGGAGAATCTCATGGGAACACGACAATTCCTGTACTTCGGATTCAGATGAAGAAGTAGAATGCTAGTAGAACCGGTTGCACGATGTGACAACGTTGAATTACAACATGATGATCAGATCACCGCAATGCGTGACGACAAAAGCAAGGGAACTACCAACATATGATGGAGTAACATTGGTGGATGAATTCCTGGTCAAATTTGAAAGTGCAGTACTAGAAAAATAGTGGTATGATGGGCTGGAATGGGCACTGCGCAAAACACCTGCATGATGGTGGAGTACACATCAGAACACTATTGGAAACTAGCACAAATGTAGAAGGTAAATATGTTGGTAGTTTTCAAGTCCCTAGCATCGAACGAGAGCCAGGTAGCCAAGACAAAGTAGTTTATGTGCCCACTTGTGTCGATGGATTTAAAAGTGTGCTATGCAAGCACATCCCAGACTAAGGATTGAAAATCGAAACTTGACGCCGCAACAAGAAAAGCAAAACACACAAAAAATATTCCACATCAGAGCATTCACAAAGCTATGCGGAATGATGAACAAAGTTTACTAGGCGGAATGAACTAATTGGGACCTGCGCGTGCCAGCAGTCTGATGGGCCTATGGGACCATGCACAAGAACCTGAGTGCAGGAATGATTCCGAAGGCATCGAGCAGAGGCGAGGCTGTAGCTTTGGGAAAGAATCCTCACGTAGTAACTCCCATAATTAGGACAACAAGTGAGGACCAGCACGAAGAGATTATGTAGCCGCATGAAGACGAATATATGCAGATTCATGAAGCCATTCAGCAAGGGATCCTTGAGCTTCACGAACTCGAAGAAGATTATGTACGACTAAAGCAGAAAAGCAAATTAATGGATGTGGATATTAGAAAACTAGAAACCAACATCGCACAAGCATTATGCATTGACAAAAGGATGGGGCCAAGTATGGGCAGCCCTACCAGCACACTAGAATATTGTTGCCGAGATTTTTTGGCTATACTACCATGCTTGCGACGACACCTTATCAGACAAAGTAACCAAGGAAGCACACCGCATAGGGAAGAATGCGAGGCACTGATTGGTGTGAGAATAAATAAGGAAGGCCCACGGACCAGGTTGAAAGGTGACTTGAAGCCTTGCACCATGAGTGCAACCACCTGACTATATGTAGGAAGCACAGTATCAGTGTTGCATGCAGTTGAAAGAGAGCACGGGACTATAAACAAGTCTATAGGAGAGCTGCATGGGAAGGAGGTTACGCGCAGGGTCAGTATATCCCAAGCATCGTAGTCGCGAATAAGGGGCTGCGCTGCTATGTGGGTAAGCTAGAAGGTGACTGTTGATATAACTGTTCATGATAAGAGGTCCAACTTAAGGTAGAAAGGAGTGGTCGGTAGACAATTAGGACAGGAATTAAGAGGTAGATTTAGGACAATCTGCTGCCAAGAAGGTATTAATGACTCAGAAGTGGAGGGAATGGTCGAATTCAAATTTAAGCGATACTATATAATCCCTTGAGCTAGCCTTGAGGCAACGCTTGGTTGTTTAAGATTTGAGCCAGTATAGAGCATTGAACACTAAGCACTCTTGCCACCCTTGAGTACGGGATTGAACGGATCCAGTGTAGACATGATGACGGTTGCGAGAACTAGGGTGCGATTTGTAGAAGTTAACCTAGAGCCCTGTATGATCCAGGAGAAGCCTAGAGAGGCGGTAGCTACACTAGAGGTCCCAAAGTCACCCCGCATGCTGTGACCATAGAAGGACGAGCAAACAATGGGGCTAGTCTGGGTATCACCACGGAACCCACAGTTTGGTATATTGTCAATGAAAGAGAAGGGAAAACCCATCACCCTTGAAACTAAGGAAGAGGAGGAAGATTTGCAAGCTATGATTACCCAAATTGAAGCATAGGACAATGAGGCAAAGACTGGCTCCCAAGTGCCATCGGCGATAAAGTTACCCCCCTACATACCCCCATGGAAGGGGAAAGCCAAGATACCAAAGGACTTGGAGGCCACGAAGAGTGCCCTCCAGACCCCGCTCCTTCTAGATAACATAAGGTTTGAAGGTCCTCCAATGGGATGGGTACCTAACATGAAGTTCAAAGACTAGGACCTTGTGGATAGTGAGAAGTTCCCATAGTTGGCCGCGGAGAAATTACTACAACAAAAATGGTTACGCAGTGTGGAGAAGGCTGGGATACTCCTTCTGCGATGGATACCCCACTACCACCGCATGCCCATCACAATGTTTGTCATTTGGCAGCTATTGTGCCTAGCACATGATGGTATCTCTGGCTAGAGGAGCCAATTCCCATCATGGCCTATCTAATCCACCAAATTTCTCGGCTTCCCATCAAAGGAAATGACCCCACATCCATAGCAGGAAAGAGCGGCGATTTGGCCCTCATAGAAGCTATGAATTCCAAATATAATATGGAGAAGAGGAAGCAAGGGTATGCAATCACCATCATCAAGGACCAAGGGGTGCGTGTAGCCACCCAGCTGTTGGTCGGAAAGTTGATGAGGAAGTGTCGCGCAAATGAAGTGCCAGCAACTGTAATTGCATTGGCAAAGCAATGCGCAGAGGGGGTCCAATTCAACTAGGCACAGTTCCTCTGTAACGAGCTCTTGACAAACTGTAGGGAGGCCCAGGAGCAGGGTAATTTCCACTATGCATGGTTGCTCTTATCCATCCTATTGGTTGTAGGAGAACTACCAAAGGATAGCCAGTTTCCCACGGTTGACGGCTACCTACATGAAGCCCCGAGGTACACCATGCTCTAGGAAATGAAAGACGCAAAAAGGATTCGTGAGCTAAGGGTATTTTTGGTGTTTGTAGAGGCAAGCATATGAACATGGATCAATTAAAGGTTGCACTTGTCCCCTACAGTCCATAATAGCTTACAGGGTGTGGCAGAGTTTAAGGCAGATATGCATAACCTGTATATCTAGGCACGCAAAGATCCCACATGAACATGGGACAAGCTTACGTTCATTGCAATAGATAATGTGATCTCTGGCGTAATGGGGTCCTAGCCACAGAGTGGCATGCCCCAGACTTGGCAGAAATGGAAAATATCACAGCACAGTAGCGAAAAAAGGATACCAAGCTACGCATCGCGCAGCTGGCAAAGAGAAGGTGCCAGGAGGAAGAAGCGGCCACACAGAAACAATGGTAGTACAGATGGAAGAGACTACAACTGCATCACTTAGAGAGTATGAGGGAAGCTAGGAAATGTCCACGAAGTAGGACATACAAGGGGAGGATTAGATGAAGGAACACATGGACCCAACACCGACGTCGACTCAACTTAAGAGGTCGCGCGTGCTAGAGGAGTTAGTCCCACGGAAAAAATCCAAAGGTCTCAAAGATAAAGGATGCTTGGAAGAATTAATGTTAGCACAGACAGCTGTGTCGGCAGTGCTCAGAGCACAGTTATAGGCATTACTGGTGCAACCCCTAGGAATGATGACACGACACGTGGGGGAAAGTACCTTTGAAGCTAAGAAGATGTCGTGCGCCCGCACAAAAAACACTTTGGTGTTACCGGAAGGTGCAGCCTTAGCCACAGCTGAGGGTGACCAGGCCATAGAAAGTCAAGTGAAGGTTGGGAGTTGAATTTGGTCACCCCTCCCAGAGAAATCCTATATCAACTACAGGATGGGGTAACTACTGAGCTTCGCACTAGGGAGGGTCATGCCCTCCAAGTCTTGAGTGAGCAGAAGGTAAATTTAGAATAGCTCAGCCTATAGTGCGACAACCTATTTGCCCAAACCCAGGGATTAGAACAACTCGTGGAGGAGGCCTGTAGCGGCATACTAGAGTGGGCCATGTTGACGGTATTCCCAGCAGTAGAAATGATTCACCAACTAGCGGCTATAGTTCACAAGGCCCAAGAAGAGGCCTTGAAGGTTCAGTTGGAGCTAAACTTGTAGATCACTAAGCTACAGCTGAAGGCGTAGCCCTCTACACCCTCGAAAGTCATAGAGCAGTGCGATCGTGCCATTCAATTGGGATTGGAAGCGATGTAGCATGTTGTGTAGGACTGCACAAGATTGTTGGATGAGTCACTCTTCATGCTCACCTCATTGCAAGAAGATCCAACCATATAGTGTCTGGAGAGAGAAGCATGGCAATTACAATAGGCATATGACAATATCAGGTGGCCCGCATAGATGATCGCCCTTACTCAGTGACTTGCCAAGATGGAGGCCCAGGCACTAAAGGAACAGGTGGATGTCGCGCGCCAGAAAGAAGTAGTGCTTAAAGCACACATCTAGCCTTGGCTCAAGGGAGCATTCATGGTCACTGCCACGATTGAGGAAAAGCTAGCATAGATGCAGAGTACATATGCGCTAAGGTAATAAGGTGTCCCTCACAATGATGCATTAGGATTTCATGCACAAATAATATCGCGGACAGCTGAAGAGTGTGCTACAGACGTAAGCGAAGCATAAACGTTGTTGTATGAACTCCACACAAATATCAATGCACCAACCAAGTGACTCGGGGCGAGTCACGATGATTTTGTTGGGGGACTGTTGGGCGGTGTATCACCCCATAACATGTTTTGGGGCTTAAAGCTTGAGTTTTGGTCCATGTAATGTAAATACCCCATGAAATGCGGGCGCGGAGCGCGAGAGGCTAAGGTTGTCTACCCTAAAATAATGTAAATTAATATAGAATGAGTCAGCCTACCCATGGTCCGCGAAGCATGGGATTTTATATATAGAGAAAGGCCCTATGTGGAAAGTCAGTCTTAGTCTTAGCTTTGAGAAGTATTATGGGTTCTTGAATAAGGAATTCGTTTTAGGTCTCTAAGTCTGAGTCTCAGGTCATAGTGGTAGTGAGAGGCTCTGTAGCTGAGTATACAGAGGCCTGGTAGAGTCCGTAGCTGTGTGCGTGGACCCATGTAGCTGAGTGTACAGGACGGAGTTGGGATTGTACTAGAACAAAAGATTAATAAAAGATAAGTTGATCCTAGAATAGTATGTGTTATTGTTTTTGTGATATTTATTCATCTCTTTACAGTTTATGATTGCACATGATTAATAAGGATATTTGGCCCACATAGTTAAGTAATATCGATAATAAATGCACAGTAAGGATAAAGGATCTAGAAAACATCTCTTCGTGCCCTTTACAAAGCTATGCGGAACAGTTGCATAAGGCGCAAAGGATAGTCAACTACGCGGACCAGCACAAGCATGAAAATCAGTTCGCGAACATCCCAGACTTCATCTAGACATCCCTAAGGTGCAGAAACCTAGTTCGAGCACCCTCCCACACTACCTCGGGTGAGACCTCAGTCTGCACACCATGAACTGTTGCCAAAAGGGTCGGTAATACCGGGATTCGCTTGGCTAAACTCACTGTTGAACCTGTGTCAGTCCCTAAGTAGCCAACAACACCTAAATACCTTGCTAACCAGAAGCAAGACATCCTTGTAATGCCATCCTCCAACATCTACCCAAGTAATTGGCTAAATAGGGTAAACATGTGACGAGAGGTTACTATGATATGATTCAACCTCCTAATTCACCTTAAGGAAGTGGAACCAATGGAAATACACTACACAGACCTTCCACATTAGCAACAAGACTCCCAGGAACCATCCCAACCTCTTAGCTAACTAGCCGATGGGTCCCACTAAGATTTTAGACCATTTAACTCCCATACACTCCCTTGATATTTGCATGTATGCATCCAAGAGGCTATGGATGCTCCCGAAACATGGTTATGACAGCGTCCAAGGACTTCTCTACCCAATATTGTGTCTATGTCCCCAGGATTTGAGCCACATTTTTAGGCCTGGAGCCTAGGTCATTTTCTAGAATGAAAAGACACATTCATAATAGAAAGATAACAATGGAATAATGATACAAATGCAATCACTTGAACAAGGGCTTGACTTCCCCCCTACTAGCCATGACAAGCTATTCATAGAAAGTGTGACAAATATGTAATGTATAGGTTTAAATGATAGATATGAGCATAGAGGTCTCATATTCTTATGAGAATCACTAAGAATTATTGATGCTTCAACACATTAGATGAAATTTTATCCATTAGGCCATAGATACATTGTTCATTGATTTAAAAGTGAAAACATGCTAACAGCCATAAATAGCCACTGTCATAAACATGTTCATAACCAACATGATAAAAATAGAAATACAAAGGAACATAACAACCATATGATCCACATATAAATCAGTAGAATAATCATAAAATAACAAGGATAAATAACCTCATATTAATGATGCAAAGGCCAACCAGTTATGGGACTTCCACGAACCATCCAACTATAGACATGACTAAGAAAAATCTCTCTTCAACCGATCAACCCTGTGCAATATTCCAAGCATGAATGCAGGATCTCATAAAACACACCAATTAAAAACCATCTAGGGCTTCTAGAGGCCAAACCACCTCAAACCATCAAAGAGTGATTCCACCTGATGGTCAGAGATAATAAATCCATCACCATATTGGTCTCCACCCAAGCCGTCTAGGGCTCCAAAGCATTTTTTCTTACGAAGGATTCGAGGACTAGTAACTCAACCCATAGTTGTCACTGGGCTTCTAGATCATTTGTCTAGCTATGGCTTCCAGGAGTAGTAATTCAACCCCACAAGGGCTTCCAGAGTGTTTTTCTAAACAAGGAGTATAGGGCTAGTAACTCAACCTAAGTTATTACAAGGATTCAAGATAATTTGTCCAACCAAGACTTCCAGGAACTAGTAACTCAACCCAATCTAAAGGAAATATGAGAACCAACTAGAAAAATAAAGAAATGAACCCACAAAACCATGGTTATCTAGGAAATGGAAAGGCTAGGAAAATCCATTGTCAATCTAAGCAATCCTCCACACCAATGACAGATCATGACCAATAAACCACATGAATATGCCATGCATGCCAAAACTAGCTAGGAAAACATACATGAAACTTGGTACCTGCAAGAAAAACCCAATGTAGCTACTGATCCTGATGTTCTATTTTGATTTCCTTCTCATCATTTGCCTTCTTTCTCCAAAACTACAAGTATGCCACAGTCTCCAAGAGTGTTCCACAGAAATTCTGTTTCCAAGAGAGAGAGAGAGAGAGATCCAAAAATGAACTGAAATAAAGCCTCTGTTTTCTTCATTTTCCATTATTTTCCTTCATTTTCCTCCTCACATCCAACCTGTGACCTTTCACATCCCCTTTCTCCTAATTTTCATTATTTTCATAAACAAATGTGCCAATATTCCATTTTCCCTTCCCTAATCCTTTTCCATTTCTTTTTCCAACTTCCTTAGAAACTAATCTATCACTAGTGATCCCCATCACTATGATTTTGGCCAACATTAAGCTTGGAATAAGTGTCCCATCAACCATGGTTATTATTTTTCCTTTATGAACTTCTATTACATGGAATTTTCACCAAGGTTGTTACAATGCTACACTTTGAAGACACATTTATGTTGTTGGCAACAGAAAGCTTGCAAGCTTTCGAGAGGAGATGGCCTGACTTACCCCACAATATATAGATAGAAGAACATCACTCTCCTGAAAGGCTAAGGAATGCCTTGGAGAGAACACCATTATAGAAGAGGATCATGCAAAACATGAAAGTTGGGTGGATAGGACTCAAGCTTAGTCCACCCTTGCTGCTACACTTATAAGAAGGAAGAGATGAAGTAAGAATACAAAAGGAATGGACATAAATAAAGGGGAATGTAGGTTTTTAATCCCAAGAAGGAAAACCATCTAAGGAGCCTTAGGATGTTAGGGAGGCCACCAAGGCCATGAAATAACTACACATGTATCACTGAGTTTCTCAGACGATGTGCAACACCTTCAGCAAGGGGTGATGATGACTCCCATCAATAGGTACATTTTGAAGATTAATATGCCATCCTCTAGCCTTAAAACTAGCCTTTTCTTGTGTTAATTCACATTTTTCAATATATTATTCTTAATAAGAGGAGTATAAGGTGTTTTTCATAGTATGTGGACTATTGTGATTTAATTTCAGTAAAATGACTCATTTTTAAGGTTATTATTATGCAGGTGCTCAACGAAGACAACTATGAGAGAATCTAGGGGTTTTTCCACCACCTTAACTCCCTAAACTCGACTTGGGATCACTATATCCTCTCTCACAGGTTCAAGTTCATTGGTAGTCGAGTGACTCCTACTCCAAGTGAAGATCAGGGAGGAAAATATCCACCATTTTCTAAAGCAAGGAGGGAACCATTATTATTTTCAACGGAGTTGCTTCAACTATCCTTTTATATAAATAAACTAGAGGAAGAGATCATTAGGATTCAAAGTTTTTGTTCATCTAGGTGTAGCTATTGAGATCCAAGCATTGACACTATTATTCTCATCTTTTATGTGATGTATTAGACCTACAATTTTTAATAGTGAGAAACTTGATCTTAATTTGCATCTGAGTTAGTTTCAGACAGATAAGAACATTGGGTTTGGGCCCAACACAAAAGATTTTGTCCCTCTTATTGTACTCATGTTTCTTCTTGATTCCAAGAAGCTCATAGTTTCTTACATTTCAATATAATTTAACCTATAAAATCACGTGGTTACATCATTTATATCACCTCTCTTGTGGGAGAATGAGTGGAAGGATTCACAACCACAACCCAAAAAGATTATGTTTATGATTTATTGGAAATATTATAGTATTTGTTGTCCTATTTTACATCTTCTATCTATAGTTTAGAAGTTAGTTCAATGAGTAGGTCAGTGGTTGCATGAATTATATGTCATTTAAATTCAACTCATCTTATCCATCATAGGTTATTTCCTTTTGAAGGTGATAAATGGATGCATGCATGTGATTGATTGTAGAGCTGATTGGTCTGCAAGGAAGGGCACCTTCATCACATGCATTCTGAGATTTTTCACCTTCTCCTTTCACCTCCAAGCTTTGTCCCAAAAATCTAGTTTTATAAGCTATTTTGTCTAGGCTACAGAGAGCACTCATCCTAGTGCAAGACAGGACTCCGAGAGGCCCTGAGCTTGGCTAGGGGCTCAAACCAACTTTCTTTCATTTGCTTCAACTATTATTCACCTCTCCATGCCCTCAAGCCAATGTTTTGACCTTCAAAAACCACTAGGATGCCCTCTTGTAGCATTACAGGTCTCCTGTAGAAACTACTTGTAGCAAACTTGTAGTAGCCTTTTTCTTCATCAAGTTTGAGCCACATTACAACATGTTGAGGAATGGTAACAAGAAATTCTAGTTTAATTTGTCTTTGAATTAAACTAGTAATTAAAATCGATTCTATTCTCATAGCAACTTGTAAATAGTTAATTAAGTTTAATTAACTTAATTGACTTAATTAGCTTAGGAATTTCAAGTTGGAAGCCTTTTGGAAGTCATGTAAGTGTTCTCCCAAAATTTTTGTGGTCCAATATGAGTTTATATTGAGTTGTGATTAGATAACTCAGTTTACTAAGTTATAGACAGTTAAACTAGTTCTAACTCTTTGTTAAACTAGTAGAGGATTAGCAGTAAGTTAGTGCATTTGTGCATCCACAAGTGCTACTCTAGATAACTAAATATTCACTCATCAGAAAATCATGCATGTCAGTTTTGAGAAAGACCTAGTTGAGACTAGAGTGCAGGGATAGTATATTATCAGGACCTAGATTGGATTGCACAGTTTTGGAAGCATGAATTTCATTTAAATACAGGCTATTCATCCTAATAATTGTGCAAGGAAATATGGGTTTGGTAAGCAGTGGAAATTGGCTAAGTATTGGCTAATAGTGGGCTTGTGAGGTAGAGAGTTGAGCATACATGTGCAGAATTGTTCTAGTTAGAACAAGCGTTGTATCTTCACTCATATTTTTTATTAATGCAATACAGATAGGGGTTTTTTGAGTAGTGGCTTTCCCTAGGAAAACTTATTGTGTTATGTGCCATTGATTTGTCTTCTTCATGTTCATATTATTTTCATCAATCTACTAGTTTCCACAGGTTGAAAGTAGAAGTAGATTCTTGTCTTGTGCTTTAGTAAATTGCATGAGCCTGTGAATCTTCAAGAAAATTATACATGGTATCAGAGCTAAGTTCAATATACTATAGGAGATTTTGGAGTTTTTAGTATTGGGTTACAGGTGAAATTGGAATTTGTAATACATACTTTAAGATCAGAAGATGGAATTCTATGGTTTGAATTAGAGTTTCCGAGGATTATATGGTGAGTCTTGCTCTTGTGGGACTCCCAAAGAGTTGGCATAGTTATCAGGATTTTGTCAATGGTTAGAACAAGCTACCAGATTAGGAATGACTGTGGTCAGATTTGATGCAGGAGGAGATGAGGAGGAACTCTAAGGATGGCTCTTCATCAAAGATTGATGATGAAGAGAATTGTGCCTTAGCGATTAACACGAAAGAAGGGGAAGGGAAAGATTCCCATTCCAAATCAAATTCTTTCCATGGAGGTAAGAAGAAAGACATGACAAATGTCAAGTCCTTTCATTATCACAAGCTAGGCCATTTTGTGACAAATTTTTCACTCAAGAAGTCCAAGAAGAAGTCCTTAGGGGGAGCAGTGGGTGAGGCTTTGGCCTCTCAATTCAAATTTGACTTCTCCCTCATTGCATGCATGGTGTCATAAATTATGGGAAGTTTATATTACTTAGACAATGGATCTTTATTCCACATGACTCGCGAAATGGAGTTATTCAGTGACTTGGAGGTGAAAGATCTCCAGATGCATATTGAGCTAGGTGATGATGGGAGGTATAGTGCTACTATATTTGGCATGGTTACTTTTAAGAGGGAGCATGGGGCTCCACTCACCTTGAAGAATGTTATGTATGTGCCCTGGCTAAATAAGGACTTGGTATCCATTTCCATGCTTGAGGATAGAGGCTATGATGTGATCTTCTTGAAAGGAAAGGGGTTCCTTCAACATATAGCCATGGGTCAAGTAAAGAAGATAGGGATTCAGGTGAAGAATATCTATAAGCTGGAGGTAGAATATTGTGCTGCTTTGAGCATGAAAGAAGCGATGGTGCACAACCGAGATGTTGGCAAGTTTTGGCATAGGCGATTGGGCCACTTGCATCTTCCGGCTTTAAAGATCATGCAACAAATCTCCACCAGTTTTCCCAAAGGTACGCTAGAGCAAGTTGATAAATGCAAGGGGTGTACTTTGGGTAAATACAACAAGTCTTCCTTTCATGATAGAGACAGTCAAGTAGAGTTTATTTTAGAGTGATTACATTGAGATGTGTGTGGACCATTTTTGACAACGTCCACAACCAAACATAGGTATTATGTTGTATTTGTTGATGACTTTTCTCGAAAGTGTTGGAAAATTTTCATGCAGAAAAAGAATAAAAAATTCACAAAGTTTTGTGAGTTTAAATCATTGGTGGAGAAAGATTCAATCAATAGATCTAAATTGCTATAGAGTGATAACGATGGTGAGTATGTATCAAATGATTTTAAGAACTTCTGTGCAACGAAAGGGATTAAATGGGAGTTGAGGACATCCCATAACCCTCAGTAGAATGGGGTGGCTGAGAGGAAGAACAGAAGCATAGTAGGGGTAGTGAGGGTGATTTTGCATGATCAGGGTCTCCCATTACACTTGTGGGCTGAGTTATGCATCACAATGGTTTATGTTCAGAATCATAGCACACATTAGATATTGGGGATGAATACACCAGAGGAGGATTATTCTGGTAAGAGGCCTAATGTTTGTCACTTCAAGATTTTTGGGTTATCGGTATATTTCCATCTGAAAAAAGATGCACGGAAGAAGCTTGAGCTAACAACAGAGTTGGGGATATTTATGGGGTACACTTATACACCTCACAGCTATCGAGTGTACTTTCTGACCAACAGGATGACAATGGTTTGCAGGGATGTCAAATTTGATAAGGAGAAAACCACGCAAGTTTCCCTTGAGAGGGAGCTTCAACTACATGTATTTGAGTATATTTTAGCTCCTAAGGTTGAGGAGCCTCATATTGACGTGGATAAACCACATGCAGAGGATCTGAGAGTGGAGACATCCACTCAAGAAGAGTCTTCTAGCGATGGGAGAAAGAGCATTAGAGAGGAAGATAGATTTCTTTTGAATGCAAGAGAGAATGTGGGAGAACCCACATCACAGTGCAAATAGAGGAGGTCACCTAATAGGTACACTAGATACATGGCTCTTATGAGCGGATGTGTTTTGACAGAGTTATCTTCCTTTGTGGCAACAGTGCAACAATTGATTTTGGTTGATGCCATGGTGGAGGAGTATGACTCCATAGTTTGTAACAGTGTTTGGGATGTGGTCCCAAGAATGGAGGATATGTTTGTGGTGAGCTCCCATTGGCTTCACAAGGTAAAGCAAGCTGCATATGGTAGTGTCGAGAAGCATAAGGCTAGATTTGTGGCTTGTGGCTTTTCATAGGTATAGGGGATTAACTATGATGAGACCTTTGCTCCTATTGTGAGGTACTCATTGATCAAATCGGTATTGACACTATCACCACAGGTGGGTTGGAGGATACATCAGATGGATGTGAAGACAACGTTCCTTAACGACACGATTGAGGAAGATGTGTACATAGAGTAGCCTCAAGGTTTTGAAACCTTCGACCATGATCCTCATGTGTGCCTGCTCAAGAGAGAGTTGTATGGATTGAAGCAACCATCTCGTTCTTCGTACACTAGGATATACAACTACTTCACTAGGTTGGGATTCACGAAGAGTGAACTGGATGTGAACTTGCACCACATAGTGGTGGAAGGAAATTTTTTTATTATTGTACTTTATGTTGATGATCTCATACTAACAGGTGATGATCAACTCATCAAATCTTGCAATGAGGACCTTTCAAGGGAGTTCTAGATGAAGGACATGGGGCTCATGCATTACTTTCTGGGCATGGAAGTATGGAAGGGTGATGGGGATTTGTTCGCGTCTTAAGGAAAGTATGCCAATGAGATACTTAGGAGGTTCCACATGGAGAGTTCCAAGCCTATGGAGACTCCTCTAGTTGGTAACTAGAGGAAGGATGTGCTACTTCAGGAGAGGTAGTGGAAGCTACTATTTACAAGCAACTTGTGGGTTCTCTTTTGTACTTGGTGAACAAAGGACTAGATTTATGCTATGTAGTTAACTAGCTGAGTCAAGTGATGGTTAGGCCTACCAAGCTGTATTGGAAGGTGGACAAGCATTTATTGAGATACCAGAGGAGAAATACTCAGTACGGATTATCGTATAAATGGATAGAGGGAGTGAAATTCCAAGGATTCATGGATGCAGATTGGGCGGGGAGTCCATTCCCCCAAAAAATCACATCGGGTGGGATTTTTAGTATTGGGTTAGTGACAATTTCTTGGTACAACAAGAAAGATGGATCAGTTGTACTTAGCTCGACAGAGGAAAATTACATGGATGTAAATCAGGCAACATGTGAGACCATCTAGATGAGGAAGATCCTAGTTGGTCTGTTTGGTCAGTAAATGGATCCAGCAGTGATTTACCATGAGAATTAGAGTTGTATCAAACTCTTTGACAATATATTTTTTCATGATAGGTCCAAGCACATTGATATTTGATATCATCACCTCAGAGATTGTGTATTGAGGCAAATCATGTTGTCAAAGCACATTCCCATAGAGGGGAAAGATGCTGACATTTTGACAAAGGCATTGTCAAGATGTAAATTTGAGTTTCACAGAGACAAGATCAATGTAGCAGATAATTCCTTTGTTGTTGAGAGGTAGTGTTGAGAAATGGAAACAAGAAATTCCACTTAAATTTGTCCTTGAATTAAACTATGAATTAAAATCAAATTATATTCTCATAGAAACTTGTAAATAGTTAACTAAGTTTAATTAACTTAATTATCTTAGAAATTTCAAGTTGGAAGTCTTTTGGAATTTTTGTAACTATTCTCCATAAATTTTAGGAGTCCAGCGCGAGTTTAGATTGAGTTGTAATTAGATAACTTAGCTTACTGAGTTATAAATAGTTAAACTAGTTCTAACTCTTCATTGAACTAGTAGAGGATTATCATTTAGTTAGTGCGCTAGTGCATCCACAAGTGCTACTGCAGATAACTAAATATTCACTCATCATAAACTCATGCATGTTAGTTTTGAGAAAGACCGAATTGAGACTAGAGTGCAGGGACAATGTACTATTAGTTGTATGATTTAGTGAGTTGTATAGATCATGCTTACAATCAGAAAGAGGACCTATATTGGATTTCACAATTTTGGAAGCATGAATTCCCTTTAAATATGGGCTATTCATCCTAGGAATTGCACAAGAAAATAGGGGTTTGGCAGGCAGTGGAAAATGACTAAGTGTTGGCTAATAGTGGGCTTGTGAGGTTGAGAGTTGAACATGCTTGTGCAGAATTGTTCTAGTGAGAACGCGATTTGTATCTTCACTAATATTTCTAATTAATGCAATATATATATGTAGGGTTTTGAGCATTCGATTTCCCTAGGAAGACTTATTGTGTTATGTGCCATTGATTTGTCTTCTTCTTTCTGATATTATTTTCATCGGTCTATTAAATTCCGCTGGTTGAAAGTAGAAGTAGATTCTTGTCCTATGCTTTAGTGATTTGCATGAGCTTGTGAATATATAGGAAAATTCTACACAACTTTGACCTAACATAGATGCATAATGACCTCCAACTGTGATAGTATGATCACGAAAATCTCCTATGCCACTCAAAACCTTCCTTGCCTTCACTGCAAAAAAAAAGTAGAGTTAATTTTTTTAACATGGAAATAGGCTATTTGTTTATGAGAAAGTATGAACTAGGAAGATGGTATATGTGATTCTGATTATTAGTTTGATGAATTATGCAAGATCGATTAGTTTATTTTGTACAAGTAGATGAGGTAGTGTGATGAATTTTTCAAGATAACATAGCTTCATTTTTATAAGTAGGTTAGGCTTTATCTTTTCCTGAAATGAGTAATTATGGTTTTACAAGTTGAGTCAATGGCATTTCTATTTTCAAACTTAGAAGAAATTTCCAATTTTTCCTTTTATCAAGATTTCATTCAAATTCAGTACATGGAAGTGTCTTTGAGAACTTTTTGATCTAATGCCATAACAGAGGGTGACATGAGTGGAATCTTATCTTCTTTGCATATAACACTATCACCTTGAAGTTTGTACGAACCCTAGGTTGATAATTTGAGTTTAGGAGCCTTTCAGAGTTGTAACATTATTGGTGCAATACCATAGCTCACTAACTATGACCTATGATAACATTAACTCTCATGGCCCACAAATACATTCGTTAGGGAAAAACTATAGTCATGAAGGAAACATAAGTGGATTCCAAAGAAAGCACACATGATATTAGTATTTGAAACATAATGGAATTACACGACATATCCTTTCAAATCTTGACCTCCATTTTACATCATATTAAGCCCTTTTCTTATTTACATTATTACATTACATTGTCCATTTGTTCTCTGACACTTGCATGTGGCTTCTAAATATAAAATAACCCTAAAGAAAGAGTAATATCTTCCTCTTCCAACTGTTATAGCTCCATTTACCACCCTTGGTACTTGTGATGCTTGGTTTATGGCCTAGGGCAACCCCTCCTTCTAGACTTGGTCCAAATATTTTAAAAACAATGTTTTATTCCCTGTACGCCACTTTTCCCTGAGATACAAGCCTATACATATGGTCTAGTCGACACCCAACCCGTGTATATGTGTTAAAACATTTTAAAAATTAAATTTCCTGAATTATGGGTGGAGAACATGGGTTTTAACTATTGTTTACCTCCTAGTGCCTGTGGCCCAATTATTTCCCAACTGTTTCCCAACTAAAAAACTAATTGGGAGAAGTATAAATAGACTTCTATGGGAAGGCCTTAAGTAGGAGAAGAGATAGAATTATTATACTAATATTATTCCTGATTGAGTCTGAAGTATCCCTATGCTTCAAGCACATTCCCAAGTTTAAGGAAACCCTTGTTTCCTTGATTGTTGATATTCTCCCTCTTGTTTGAGATATCATCATATTGGTTATGGAAGGAGGCTATTGAAGACTAGGATTGGCTGGATCTATAGGATGGTTCTACTTGGAGCCGGAAGAAGAAGTCTCAGGTGAATTCTCTCCGTGATAGTTATAGCCTTCTATAATAAAAACAAGCATTGTCTTGTTCTTGAGATTAAATTTGTTTATGCATCAGATACTATTGTAATTCATGTATGAATGTTATTTTGATGTATAACTAATCATTTGCTTATATGATATAAAGTTGATTTCATTAAAATTCTTTATCTATATGCTGCTATGTATGTTTGAATTGGTTGATTTGTAGATTTTATGATCATCAGGAGTTGCAGAGGGTCTGAACCCTGCCGGAACTACTGAAACGAAGGACATCTGGGTATGGTCACTATCGCATATTTTGTTTATATAAGCATGTTTCCTGAGTTGTATGAATGTTTCTTACTATAGTTTGCTCTTGCTCTGTTGGGGTTCCAATCCAAAACCCTAGGGTACTTATTCCCGTAATAGAATTGGCGACTCCGCTGGGGATAACAATATTTTTATTCCTAGTTTGGGTTGTTCGGTGTCAATCAAGGCTCAGTTCTTGATTTGTTTGTTGTAACAATATTATTTGGTCCAGTAGAAACTCAGATCTTAAGTCTGATCTTTTTGATCTGGCTTTGTTTTTTATTTTTCTTGCAAAGCTTTGTATATGCACTTTAGTTTGTTTACAGTAGTGTACACATGCTTGTTTCTGTGAAGCGAACCTATGTATACATGAGTTTTCTTTATCAAAAGCACATGTACATGTCTCTGCGCTTGAACATAGTTGCGTATACCCTTTTTTGCATTGTTTTTTTAAATCTCTCTTCCCAGAAAGATTTGTTTCTTGGTCTGTTTGGTCTCTGAGTGGTCAATTTCTGTCTTTAGAATTTTGTTATTTTGTGAATTTACTATTTTGAAATCTCTTACGCTTTGAAAAGTTTTGGCATAGGTTTTCTTTTGAGTGAATTTTATGATTTGTGTTTTGGCACACAAGACTTCTTACGAAGGTTCTTGATTGTTTTGGTCCCCTAGAATAGCAGATTGTTTTCAATCTTAGTGTCAAGCTCAGTTATTGGTTTACCTGCTTTTCTTTCCGTCGTTTTGTGGCCTTACAATTTTTCTTTCTTTTCGAAATTTTCTTTTTGACAAATTTGAAAGTCTTTCTTTCCTGGCTTCTTGGTTAGTTTGTCAAAGCTCTTTGCTATTGTTTGGGTCATTTAGTACAAGTTGAAGCCTTTTTCTGTAAGTTTTCACTTGTTGTCGAATTTGTAACTTGCAAAGTTTCCTTGTGCTCTTCTTTTGGCCTTCGAGTTTTAAGTGGCATTTAGAGTGCTTTCGAAAAGTTGTTTTCATTGCTTCGTGAAAAAAAAAGTTCTTAAAAAACATTGTTTTTGTTTTCTTTTGCCATGTTTGATTTTGGTTTTTTTTTTTTTTGAAAGTAAATTATGATCTTTTTGGATTTGTTATTCTTGTTTAGAGAATATTTTGTATTCAAAATTTGTATTCTTTTCAAACAATTAAGTTGGCTTATTAAGAATTATAAACATTTGCTTTCATTCCTTTTTAGATTAATCTAGGATTTTGCATCTTCATTTACACCATGGATAAGGGTAGTTTTGCATTATCAAAGAATCAATAGTCTTTTAAGTTTTTGTGTGTGTGAATTGTGTTTTAAGAAAAGAAAAGAAAAAAATTTTTGCTTTATAGAAGTTTCGTAGAACCCAAGTAGAAGTCTCTTTTCATTGAGGAACAAACAATTGCATTCATCTAAGTTAGTTTTTTATTGATTTATTTTGCATCATAAAAACACCATTGGTTTCATTTACATTTATCCCTTTGACTTAAAATAACAACCATTAGAAATCAAGCACTTAATAAAATAAACTAGAACTTTTGTATTGTCATCAGAATACACAAACAACTTTAGGTTTATTAGGGCCATGGATTAGGCGAGATGAGAGTTAACTCTCCAAGGCCTCTCTAAATTGTAAAACATAGTAGTTTTGTTAAAGAGCAAAATCCAATAGTAGTAGGGAGACTAGGGAAGCTCTGTGGTTGGGAGTTAAGCATGAATGTTAGTGAAGATAAGGATGAGAGATACCCCCTCTCTTACTTGTCGAATCCTTCCTCATGACTGTTCTGCCCAGCTTCTGATACAATTTGGTGATCATAGTTACTTATCCTAGGGATCTACATAGGTGGCTACGAAGGGGAATCCTGTGGCATCTGAGGTTGACATTGTATCACGTTCAATAGTACTTTTGGAGGGCACCCTTGCAAAGCTTGGGAGCTTTCACTGGAAAAGGCTATTGACTGGAGGTTAGCGTAACTACCTTTGATACCTTCGCTAGTAGTCTTGGGGCATAATTACCCCAGTCTATTTTTGGAAGACCCTTATTATTAACTTGCTTATATTTTGGTGTCCGGTCCTAATCACCTGGAGTGGAAATGCTTGGAAGTTGTTTGATTGCTAATATCTTTAGGAACATTTTAGTGAGTGTTTTGTGCTCCTAGTCGGCCTAGATTTTAATTTTCTTAAGTCTTTAAGTAGATTTTATGAAAATAATTCAGAGTGGCTAACTAACCATCTCTACAGTCTAGGAGACTTCGTGGGCTTTCACCTACAAGTCCAGAACCTTCTCGTATAAGGCGTAGGAGCGATTCTGCTAGTGGTTTCCAACCAGTGGCACCAAGCGCATCAGAGATTGATCCTCCACCTTGGGGCATTAGTTGACAAGATAGACCTAGCACTACTACAGAGTTAGAGAGGAACACACCAGTTCTTTCTCAAGTACTCTTCCAGCTAGAAGATAGTATTGAAGTAGAAGAGCTTTCAAAGTCAGTTTCGGCTCTGAATTCTCCACTCCCTCCTGATCATCCAAATGTGTTATACATTGGAACTCCAACTCACAAGCCTTCGAGCCAAGGTTCACATATATTTATCCCTTCGATGACCACTACTGGAAGCATGGAATCCACGATGAGTGTTGCGAGCATGCAAACTCCCATATCTGTGCAAGGGGGAGGAACTATTTCCGTCCCTTCTAACACTCCCAGCACATCTACTTTTGGGTCTACTTTCATTCCATTGACGAGTAGAAGTTCTCATCCTAATGCATCAATTTTGGATTTTTCCCTTTTGGAATCCCCTCTCAAGGTATTCCTTCGGTTCCGTTGAATATACCATCATCCACCTCCACATCCATGATGAGTGGATCGACTTCTTTTCTAGGTTTCCCATTTGTAAGTGGTCATATACCACACTCCAATCTGACAGTAGGGTCAATGCCTTTTTCTTTTACAAGTCAAAGTAGTAACCCCTTTCAGAGTTGGACAAACCTTGTGATGAGTGGGATAGGAGTTGGGAATCAATTTTTTGGCCAATAAGGGAAGGTGTTGTATTCCTCGGTTAATTCATTTCAAATTTCTTCACCCTTTGCTAATGCTTGGAACCCTTATCACAGGCTGTCAGCTTGTTTCAATACTTCGTTAGGGGGTAACTTCACTGGTTACAGAGGATTTTCGGAAGGAGTTAGTCAAAATTTGAATTTTATTGGACCACAAGGATCAACCTTTGGTTCAGTAGGTTGTACGAGTTACTTCAAGTAACCTAGTGTCTTTCAAAATCCATGTCATTCTTTTCAGACATATGGGAACCCCGTCCAGTCCAGATGGAGTTCCCAAGGTCCTCCACGACTTCCTTTTCTAGCCACGCCTAATTTTCAAGGCTTGAGTAAATTGACGAATGATCCAATTAGGTACAATTTGGCTTGGCCTTCGGTCTCAACTAAAATTCCATCAGATATTCCAAAAATCGCAGGGAAGAATGGTGAAGACCCGGGAGACCATGTGACCACATTCCACTTATGGTGCTCATCCATCTCCCTAATTGATGATTTGATCAGGTTGAGGTTATTTCAGTGCACCCTAACCAGGAATGTGGCCAAATGGTATATAGAGTTTCTAAGGGGCACCTTTACTTCTTTCGCTAATTTGGATAATATTTTCTTGAACCATCTTTAATTAAATGTCCGTTATGAAGCCCAAATTGAGTTTCTAGCCAATTTTCATCAAAAACAACAACTCACATTTCAAATCATATCCATGAATGGAGACAGAGAATGAGGCTTATCAAAGCCAAAATTCCACCAGGTTTTCGTCTCGAATGGTTTCTCAAATCTCTACAACCTGAGATCTCAAAGGATGTTTCCCTTTCTGGTGTTTATTTGGAAGAGCAGACCATTTTTTGAGCCCAACAATTAGAACTGATATATTCTAAATCTGGGACTCTTCAAGAAATCCTACCTGATGCTCCTAAATCCATGGTTGATTTAGCCAAATCGAAGCCAAACCCTCACGCCGATGGTATAGTTGGATCAATTGACGCAAATACAGTGAAACTTTTAAACCAATTGTAGTAGTTGTCTCTACAAACTACTTCTTCTAACCAGGTAGCACCGTGTACACCTTCACCTTCCCAACGTACCTCCATAAACATTGTCTAGAATTCTAACCCCCAAGAAAATCAACAATCCGATGGGAATAAGATGGGACGAGGTAAGAAGAAGAACCGAGAAGGGAAGGGTAATGTAAACAAGCCCAGAAATGGAGCAGGTGAGGGTAGAAAAGAGTCTGAAAAGAAGGTTAAATTTCCATGCAAGTTATGCAATGAAGATCATTTGACTCACCTTTGCCCCAAGATTGAAGATGCTCAGTGCTTGTTAGTGCAAAAAGGGTCCTCTAGTGCCCAAGTTGTCCTGACTAACCCTTTTCCCTAAGGGTAGCAATTACTTGCTGGCGCGAACTCAAATGTTGGTACCTCCATAGGGGCAACTAGGAGGGGGAAAATTCCTGAAATGTTTATATGATGAACTCTCATGTCGATGTTACCACACGAGCATGTGATTATGGTGAAATGGAAACATCTAAGGGTAAATATGTTCATGAAACCACAAACCCACTTCATATTGAGCAACCCTCTGCTGAGTTTATACCTCAGATATAGAAAGGTTTCACAAAGTGCTCGACTATTAACCCTAATGCTAGGGCAGCCTAGAACTACTCAGTTGTACAAGATATGGCTCAAATTCCTTGTGCTATGTCTACATTGGAGGTACTCCAGTCATGTCCTACTCAAAGAAGTGCTTTTCTTTCAGCCATCGGGGCAGTGGATCCAAAAAATTCTTTATCGCTCACTTTTGATATGTTGAATGTCAAAAAGAGACTTCCTCACCATATGGCTTTCCAGATAAAGTATACTTACCGAAAAACCAATATTCTTTGGACAATTATAAATGAGGGAGATTCCACATGCGTAATGTCTATGTCATGTTGGAAGGCCATTGGATCACCTTCAGTTGTTCCTTTAATGACTCTCTTAACAGCATTTGATGGTCATTCTCAGAGGCCGCACTGAATTATCCTAGATTTTCCTATATGTGTTGGAGGAAAGGTCGTTAATCATTGATGCCAACCTGGATTACAACCTCCCCTTAGGAAGGAATTGGTTTTATGAGATGGATGCCATAGTTTCATCTCTATTCCGCATCCTCTATTTTCCTCATGAAGGGAGAATTATTAAAATTGATCAGTTAGATTATTCTCCAAGTGACTCTCATGCAACTTCAGATTCTACCATTCCATCGGTGGATAATCCCAGTCAAACTATAGAGAATTTAGGAGTTGGGATGTACTCTTCCTTGATGGGTGTATTTGACCTTCCCCCTCCTACAACTAGAATTGATGCAATTTCATCCACCAAGGGGCCTTTACGGAAAGATTTCTTTCAAACTCATTACTTTTCAGACCCTTGGCCTTTACCTTAAGCTACTACCACATCAGATGAAGGGCAAGTTGGTGGAATAAAATTTCCTATGTCTACAATGGAACTTAGATATGAATCCATTGATAACTCTACAGACAACCATCCCACTCCTTCTTCGGAGGAGAAGTTAGATGGTGAGGTGGCTCCAGCTTAGACCCTTCACTCTACTTCTACTCTGGATTTCTTAGTTATAGTTTTAACATTTGACGAAGTAATTTTCAAATAAATGATAGTTATAGATTGACCATGGGAATATTTACGCCATCGTTTATATATTCGTCCTCCTTTGCATGAAGTCGAATCTAGGTTCTCCAATCTTCTTACTAGTGACGTTTGTATAGTTTCAAACCCTTTGGCTCCAACACATTTATCTGCTAAAGGTAATATGTCGATTAGCTCAAGAACTGTACCTATAAACATCTCTAGGAACAAGTTGGTGGAGCCCCCAGATGGGATCTACCTTAAGATGTATTTTTCTTAGGTTCTAGCTAAGTAATTTCTTGTTTGTATATATTGTATTTTTGTACATATTTTGTTGTGCGGTTTTTTGATATCAACATTCTATGATTTTCTTTGGCAGGTGTTGATGGATGACTTGTTATATTTCAGATTCACCAATGGTGCTAGTCGGCACACTTGCAATCTTGCTTCTACAGCTTGGGTGATTTATTATCCATCTGGCCAGTTGATGGTGTCGAGGGGAGTATGTATTGGTCCTACTTCAAATAACATTGCCGAATATACTCTCATTATTAATTTACTAGCCAAAGCAATTTCTTATGGAATTGATTCATTGGTAGTGTATCTTGACTCACAGCTGGTAGTGTCATAATTAAACAACATCTATCGGGTTCATGATCCTTATTTATGTCACCAATTTTTGAGAGTGAGAGTGTCGCAATGATCATTTGTTTATATTACATATGTGCACATTCCACGATATGAAAATTCATTAGTGGACTCTATCGCTAATCAAGCATTAGATTTGCATATCAATCATTCATCAAATTAAGCAGACATCAAAAATTTGGATTTGTATCATAAAATTACGTGTGTATAGATAAAGTGTTCAAAAAATAATATACAAAATTGGGATGAAATACCCATAATCATGTCTAGTCTATCTATCAACCCAGATCAGGATGAGCGGCTAAAAAGTTAACTACTACATTGGCCACACGTCGAAGTATGTGGACCCAGTCTCGTGCTACTCCTACCATGCAGCACTGCATATCGTCAGGTAGATCCTCTATGGCTATCATCGGTACCTGGTGGGTCAATCTCACCAAGTTCCTTTGAACTGCATATAGGACCCTCTCTATCTTAGTTGTTGCCTCTTTGACACCTCTTCTGCGACGCCTATGCCTCAGAAATCCATCTGGTCTCACTGGACCCTCATATGGAACATGGTCATTTTGTCCCATTAAAAATATTTCTAAGTTCATTTAATATTTAAAAAAGAAAAAAAATCTTAAAAATTGACAAAAACTTGAAAAATTTTTACCTATGTCTCCCCATGCTACGTTTGGTAGCAACACTAAGTCTGGATCTCCTCAGAAATCCATGCTAGCATATGGGTAGTTTTTTACTGCGATGATCTGTTGGCCCCACCAGGTGAAAAACTCATCATCAAAAGTCATCCTAGGCATGTCCCCGCCTCCAAGGAGCTTCATCAAGTCAGCCCATCTACCCATCTGAGGATCTCGTGGGCTGCTGATAGAGACAGATACCTTGGCACATAGCCCAAGTACCTTCTCGAAGAAGAAGGAGCATAAAATAGTCTCATATCCAAATTTCTTTGTCTGACCCTTCTGAATGGAGGTCAGTTGGCTCTTAATGTTAGTTAGAAGAGGTGTGCACCAATAAAAAACCGTGGTTAGGCATTCCATTGCCGGGTTCATGAGCACCCATGAAGCCTGATGTAGCGAAGTTGATCTGTTTATCCTCACAATGGTAAACAATAGAATCCTCAAAGATAAACTATCTATGTGTTTGATTGGAATCTGACTTCCAATGTTTTTCGGGTGCCCTTGACAGTATATATGTACATAGTCTTCTACTGAAAGACTACTCCTTGTCTTGTCGATCGAATGCACAACCTCCCCCCTTCGAGAGAGACCTATAATAAAGTAGATGTCTTCCACCTCAATGCGTAGAGGCATCTGATCTATCATGAAGGCATCATCCTCTACACTCCAATACTGGATCAAAAATTTGAGCATGTGGGTGTTGGCTTTCATGTTCAGCATTTTGAGGAATTTCAATAAGCCACATCCTCTCAATGCATCTAGTGCATTTTGGTCATTCATTACCTTAGTGTCAATTATGGTATGCTCTCTCTCTCCATGTGATGGTCATCCTGAAAAAATGAGTTTCAACCGTTAGATTTTGTGTTTGAATTTCAACTCACGTACACACAAGTTCCCTTTACACATTTGCGTGTAGGGTTGTCATATATGCGGGTTGGTCACAGCCAACCCACGTGTATGGAGAGGTGGATCTTTTGACATGGATTCCCATGGTCAAATCTTAATGAAAACTTCTAAAAACTATCACAAACCATTGCAAGCATGATTTGAGGGTTACCTGATAACTTTGACAAGATTTGAACGGTCCAATTCTTTGGAGGCAAGTTTGCTCCTTTTTGGTCCACAACTCTTTTCCAAACAGAAATGAAAAATTTGTGAGTCCAAAAGTCAATATACAGCTTTGAAATTTCAAATTTTTTCTCAAAAATTGATTTTTCATCTTATGAATTTTTTGACTTTTGGGCTTGGATTGTCGAGAATGGGTTATTGTTTCAAGATATTTTGGACACTTCTTTGAGATCGTATTTCTATCCCACGACCGCTAACCCGTCATGGTAGGTATCGTTCACTCACTCGCATATAGGTTAAGAAAAGCCATTTTTTCCATTGCATATTACATACATGCCTCCATTTAGCGATACATTAGCCATAGGGTCGACCCCATCATGTCCTGGTTAGCAAACCATGTTCACTTAGCGATTTTTAAATCATCATGTGATGGTAGAGCTATCCTTTACATGGGCATCGTAGTTAGAACTTCACTGACATTAGTTGCCCATTTTGTTATACTGAGTAGGCTCAAGAGTCCTCTTTAGTCCCACCATGACTTGTGCATTGAAGACATGTTATCCTTGCTTCTACACTTATTTCTAGCCTTATACCCTAGAGGCTCCTTTGTGTTGAGTTGTACTACTGCATTGCATTTTGACTATTTGCGCATTTTGGCCTTGATCCGACGTCACTTGGACTCATGTTTAAGCCACTTGTTTGACCATGTCTTATGCAAAATCAACCATGAAATCACTTAGCTTCGGCAACTTGACACGTCCTTTGACCCGTGGAAGGAATATCCCTTTGAGTGTCCTCGACCAGTTTCGCCTTCCTACACTGAGCATAGGATTGTTCCCATCTCAGGAAGTAGATCATCTATTTCTCTGACACTCGTTCTTTACACTGTACTATAGCGTTCTTTTATTCTTTTTCCAGCTTAAATAAAAAGACAAAAAAAAATTATATATTAAAAAAAGAGAGGGAATGGGACAACATTTCCATATATTGTTGGTAGCTAGAGTCAGCCGTGTCGCTCTTTAACAAAGCACTCAAAAGAAAGTCTCTCCTCCATTTTCGGTGAGATTTAGTTTGAATTAGGTAGACCTTAACCTTGTTAATGAGTCAGTTCTGCTCTAATTGATTACCTCTTCCAATCATATGGAGAGTTTGCTCATGCCTCCTGCATGATGAACATATATAGAGTTATCATATGCTGCCATATAGTCATCATCAAGTCCTGATTTTGTTAAAGGGAAGTAAGCCTGAGTTGGCCTCTCCGCGGTGTCTCTTGACCTATTTTTTGGTCGACCATCCCTCATTTTCAGTATCATGTTTGTCATCACGTTAGTTATATTGGTCCTTTGCTCGTGCCCGTTTGAGAAGGTCTCCATTGACTTATTGCTGGCGGGCCTTGTCCTTATCAATGACGACATACTGTTCTTAGGGCAGGCCTAAAGCTGCACCCTAGCCCTATTTTCATTATTGATAGGTCACCTTGTGCTCAACATCAATCAGTGTCATGGGTCTTTAACTCAGTGGTTCCCCTTGTGTTCGACATTGGCTTTCATTATCACACATTGGGATTAACGCAATGCCTTGGTTTCCATTTGACCCTATTGGTGGATTCCTCGCCTTTGTGTCAACTTTCATTATTGTTTGGTTTAGAGGGTTTCTATAGTGTGCTAGCTACATTTTTTGTTGATGGAAATGTGCTTTGGTGAGGTTACTACATCTTTTTCATCTAATTCCTTCCACATTATCAGCCTATGGGTTACACTCATGCTAGATTGATGAAGGATGCCTTAATGGCTTCCTTCTACTTGATCTTTTCCTGTCGACTATGGCTCATTGCTCTGGGACAAAGATCTAGAGTCCATTTGGTAGTACCTTAGGGTTTGCAGTCATTAGTGGCAGATTCCTTTGCTATCGACAGTGGGAAACTATCAATGTCCCCTAATTGATATAATCTTCTAGGTGTTCAACTCCAGCTCATTCATTCACACTTGTTAGATTGTACTAGGTACCTTCACTCTCATTATCATTATCAGTGAGTAGTCTCCCATTTGTTAACGGTATATATCAATGACCGGTAATCAAAAGATTTCTCATGTGGTCGACCTTAGATCATTTATTCCCATTGTATCGAAATGTACCATGATGGTCGGTGAAGACCTCAGGTTGCATTAGCATGTTTTGGTTCACTTCTTAGATGCTCCTATTACTGCTAGTCAACACCAACCACCTTATATGTTGCAGTTATTCACAGCGACATCTTATATGTTGGCATACAAGTTGTGATGTAGTATCATTTCATTCCATCATGTTCATTTTGTGCTATTGGGATCAATTTTTTATATCAGTGATTAGCTTTATCTTTCAGCTTCATTGATCATCTTCTAATATGTGATATTCAGACATATACTTTTTCGATCATGATCACATGATCCATTATGTCGTTTCAGTTCTTTATATACTTTTATACATAGTGGATCTTCTTGTACTTGATATGCAGACATGCTTTTCTTTCTCTGAGCATGGGTATGCCCGCTTCAGACAACAGTTTCTTTCTGATCTCTTTTTGATGGCTTGGCAGGCTGAATTCTGATGGAGTCCTTCATAGTCTCAACAGTATTCCTTTCCATATACTTAATACATTTTGACCATCATGTACCCCTTCTGACCTCATATATTAGGGGGCATATGTTATAGCTCCATTTACCACCCTTGGTACTCGTGATGCTTGGTTTATGGCCTAGGGTAACCCCTCCTTTCAGACTTGGTCCAAGTATTTTAAAAACAGTGTTTTATTCTCTATACGCCACTTTGCAATGAGATAAAAGCGTGTACACACAGGCTAGTCAATACCCAACCCATGTTTATGTGTTAAAACACTTCAAAAAAATAAATTTCCTTAATTATGGGTGGAGTTCATGGGTCTTACCTATTGTTTACCTCTTAGTGCGAGTGGCCCAACTGTTTCCCAATTGTTTCGCAACTAAAAAACTAATTGGGAGAATTATAAATAGACTTCTATGAGAAGGCCTTAAGGAGGAGAAAAGATAGAATTATTATACTAAGATTATCCCTGACCGAGTCTGAATTATCTATGTGCTTCAAGCACTTCCCCAAGTTTTATAAAACCCTTGTTTCCTGGATTGTTGATATTCTCCCTCTTGTTCGAGATATCATGGTATTGGTTATGGAAGAAGGCTATTAAAGATTGGAACTAGACAGATCTGGAGGACAGCTCTGCTTGGAGCCGGAAGAAGAAGACTTAGGCGAGTTCTCTCCGTGTTAGTTACAGCTTTGTACAATAAAAAGAAGCGTTGTCTTGTTCCTGAGATTAACTTTGTTTATGCATCAGATACTCTTGTAATTCATGTATGAATGTTATTTTGATGTATAACTAATTATTTGCTTATACGATATAAAGTTGATTTCATTAAAATGCTTTATCTATATGCTTCTATGTATGTTCAAATTGGTTGATTTGCAGATTCGAAGATCATCACGAGTTGCAGAGGGTCTAAAACGTGCTGGAACTACCAAAATGAAGGACATCTGGGTATGGTCGCTATCACATAGTTTTTTTATATAAGTATGTTACCTGAGTTGTATGAGTGCTTCTTACTGTAGTTTACTTTTTCTCTATTGGGGTTCCAACCCAAAGCCCTAGGGTACTTATTACCGTAACACCAACACATGCCTTCTAGAGGCTTCAAATTAAATAAATTTTAAATAAAAAACATAAAATCATGTCCTCCCCAGTGGCTTCCATGACACACTTTCCAGAGGCATCCTGAAATTGATTTCATTTTTAGAGTGGGTTGATGCTCTTCCATCACTTTGGTTTGCCTATGTCAAATTCCATATTGAAGATCCGAAGAGATAATTTGTAGCTCTTAACTTTCTAGTTGAGAGGAGGTGTGACAATATTCCCTATCCTGAGATTGTTTCCAAAGTTCATTACCTCCTTAAAGAAACCTCCACCATAGTTTCACTCCTAATTCCATGTTCAGGATCTCCAATTCTCTAAATCCCAAACTCCTAGACAACTTGGGATGCTGAAATTTTCATAGGTAATCAAATACCATTTTTTCTTTCTTAGATCCTCTTTAATGAAAATATCTATAGAGGGTGGTAATAAATTCAAAGATGACTTTGGGAGCTACTAAGGTTGACAATTGGTATGCTAGAAGATCTTGAAGGATAAACTTGAGAAGGAATAAACGACCAACCAATTTAAGAGAGAAAAATTCCTTTCAAGCTTATTGGAGATTCTTTCAAGTATGTCTTGCCAATAGGGTGGTCTCAAAGTGTTCTCGACAAGTGGGACTCCTAGGTACGTAGAAAGAAGTTTTCCTCTCTAGAATTCCATGAAGAGTGCTAGATGTCTATGAACAACAACATTAGTATTAAATAAATATATATTTAACTTTTTGTGTTTATCACCATATCTAAAGCCTCCATGGATTCATAAAGGATGATTTTCAAAGCCCTAATCTCCCCCACTAGCAAAGAGCGTAATATAATATAACTAAAAAAGAGCATAATATAATCAACAAAATATTGGCAGGGAATATGTAAATCATTACCATATAGATAGAGTCCCCTCATAACATCTTGCAACCCAATTAATTTAAGATATCTTCATAATCCCTCTACTTCCAAGATGAATAAAAGTGGGGAGATAGGATCACCCTCTCGAAAACCTCTCAAAGGACTAAAGATCATGGTTAGAGAACCATTCAAAAGGAAGGTGAGAAAGGGAGTAGAGATTAGAGATTTAATGCAAGCAATCAACTAAGATGATAACCCAAAGGCTTGTAGCATTTGGAGAAAGTCATTCCAATTTAATCAGCCATAGGATTTTGAGAGGTATAATTTTATTAGCATTCTCACCTGCTTGGATCTTCTTAGGGAGTGGATAACCTGCTGAGATTCCATAATCTCATTAACGATTTGGTGACCTTTGACAAAACTAGTTGACTTTGGTGAAATGACGTAATTTAAAAGAGATTTAAGGTGTGTTATCACCAAAAAATTGATCATCTAGCCTAATTTACTAGATCGATTAAAGTACACCATGTAAAGCCAATTTAACCATAGTGAAATTGCTTTCACTGTGAAAAATTACTTAATAAACCACGTTGGTTAAGTAATTTATAGTTAAACCCATGAAGAATAATTAAATAAATCATTATTTATCTGATTTTCTTCTAGGAATAATTAATTAAATCATTGTTCAATTATTATTCCTTGTCATATTTAACCCAATCATGAAAAATAATCATATAAATCATAATTAATTATTTCTCGGAGATAATTAATTATTAATTAATTAATATATTCTTTGTCAAATTTGATAAATCCGTTGGAATAATTAAATAAATCATTATTTATTTATTATTTCTAAATAAAAGTTTAAATACATTTTCCCTCTTAACCAAATAAAATGAAATATTCCAAGTGGTTATTCCAAGAATGAGGTTAATAATATTTTATTTTTGCTCATTATTCGAGGATAACTCAATATTTTGTTATAAATAGAAGGTTTTCCATTCATTATTCGCTTTTGATTATTTTGATTGTTGCACTCAGTGCTATAACTCTAGTTATTTTTATTGTTGCATGCCACTTTTTCTATTCGAGTTCTCATTGAGCTAAAACATTTTATTTGCTGGGTTCACACAATATAGAGGAGAGAGACTCTATCAAAAAGCTAAAGATGTTTGAGTATAGCCAATAATCCATCCCATCGAGGGGGACTGATAGCATTTATTTGTTCCTTTCATAGGTGTTATAATAAAATCTATTTTTTGTATATCTCATTTCCATTGGATGATTGGAGTTATTACTGTTTCTTTTTGTTGTTTAACTATGATTGTAGGAGAGATCATGATTTCGGCAGGTTTTGTTTCTATTAGTGGCTGTAGATCTACAATATTTTACAGTCATTTATATTATTGAGATTGTTTGTCATCCACAATCTTAAGTGGGTTCTTTTCGTACATCTTTGAGAAGAAAACACTACAACAAGATGATTCACGATGACTATCAATATAATCTCGTAAACAACATTACAAAAAGAAATTGGTCTAAAATCATTGGGATCATTGGGATCATTCACTATTTTTATAAAATATGTTATCACTTGCTAAACCATATAAATTAGATGATTGATAAATGTTGATAGAAATCAATTCATAATAAACATCAAAGCACTTTATACCACATATCACATTGCTAAAATTTTAAAAAATCATAAAAACTATTTAAATTATAATTTTGTTTTAGATTATTATTATTATTATGGTTAATTGTAATAATAGTTACTCTATAATTTAAACATATATAAAATTAAAAAAAAATACTAAAAAAATATCTTTAACTACAAATATTTTCCCCACTTTACAATAAAAAAAATTTAATTTGTAAATATATCATAAGTGAATACCATGACCTATTAATATTATATGCCCAAAACACTGCAAGTCATTTAAGGCTGTGATAAATCACAAACTTTAATCTCTTTGATTTATGTATATTACAACAAATATTTTTAAAAATTTAATGGAAATTAAATTTTTAAGCATCAACTTAATATGTAATTTTTTTTTTAACTTTATTGAAAATTAAATCAGCCGAATCTAAATCATACATTTTAACTACAATTTTATTATAAATAATAAATTTTAACTGCAATTTTATTATAAATGAAAAATTCAAACAAAACTTTATTTATTTATTTTTAAGTATAGAGGACATCGACCACCGAAACATTTAAAATAATAATTTTATGTGTAAACATGAATGACAATTCCAACGTCGCTCAGATTCGATGTACGTAAGAAACTGCAGGAAATTAAAGATGTTTATATAAACAATTTCAAAGCAGACAGAAGTTAAAGACTTTCACATGACATACATGGCAAAACTGGGTGTTTTTGCGACACATCCTTACCTTTTTCCTTTATGAATTCGGTGCATGACATTGCAAAAATGAGATATCCAAGAAACTGGCGCAGGAAGCCGTATAAATTACGACTTGTCAGAGAATCGTAGAACAATGGATGACACAACTGCCATTAATGCGAACGGAAGCCATATCATACACTAAACTCCCACTCCCAGCAGGAATACAATGGTCATACTTATCTTAAATGTTCGATCAACCTAGGAAAATTTTGTCAGTTTTCATGAAAACTTGGCTGCAGCCCTGCCTTTCTGTGTACGAGGTTTTCTGTAATCTTTCTCAGAAGACTTCGAACTTCCTGTCATAATCGGCTCGTTTCCTCGGTTACCATTTCGAGTATTTTATTTAGGAGTTGTCTATAATGCGACTTTTTGGAGATTCCGGTGACGGAATCCTGCGGAAGAAATGAGGTTAAATCTTGATTTTTAGCAGTTAAAATGGTTTTTTAACTGCATATTTGGATTCAGCTCCCTGGAAAACCCCTGGGAGCCATTGATTGTGCAGAAATAGCTATCAAACTTGGGATTCCAATGAATTGCTGCCGGATTTTGACCGGAAAAATCCGCCGGAAAAGCTTTCAAAAAGTCGCCTTATAGACTACTGGTTTTATTTATGGCGGTGCAGAGAAGCATTATTCTGTTCAAAGATGTTATTACAGAAGTGTACGAAGTATAACAGAAATAAGCACTGGTAGTATGTGCCTACAAGAAAGAGATTGAAAAGGTTCGCTTAAAATGTGGTACATATTTGTTCACATTTAGCAAATCACTTTACGATCGTAGTGGAATTGGCTTTATTATAAATCTTACTTTCTTCTCAATGGTTTCGTTGATATCATATTATGGTAAATGTCAAATATAGATTCTTAGATACTTATTGGAAAACTTCTACTACGTTGAAATAATGAAAAAAATATATATAGTTGAAAACGTTGGACATAATTTTTCTCAAAAAACGTTTACACGAAAAAAAATAAAAGTGTTCACATATATATTATAAGAATAGTTTAAAAATTGCTATTAGAATTACTATAGAATTGGAGTTTTGGAGTTTATTTTTCTTTTATTTAAGGTAATAGGTTAATCTTTTGAGATCAAGAGATATTTCTTAAAGAATGAGAGCTTTCCTCATTGTATGATAAGTAGATTATTTTAAGTCGTTTCTGTCATGTCTTCATAAAATTAGTTATTAAAATCTATATCATTAAATTATAATGTAAATGTCAATATTGAAATACTCAACTATTGGATTTCTTACCACAATGATTACGCAGATCTCAGTGGTATATACATTAAACAATAAAAGTTATTGTACTGTACAAATGATTTGATTTATGTTTTAATTGCATATGCAAATGATTCAATCGCTAATTCATTGCATCTGTCCTCCCGAGCGATGGCGAGAGCAGGTCTTGGGAGACTTCCGTCTGCTCTTCAGCGGTCCTTCCCTCCTCTAAAACTATGCTCCATTGACGTTCCTTCGCGCCTTGAGCTCATCCGACGCAGAGTGTAAACCCTCTTTTCTCTTGTTGTTTCATTCATGAGGTATCATTGTATTGTGTTTAGTTTTGCAGCGCATTTGGCTTGGCCCTCCTATGGCCCGCTTACTCCATGGAAATGATATAGTTTATCAATTACTACGTTCTTGCTCCTATGGCTTGGTTGGTTGGTTCTTCCAGCGACTTTGTTGCCACTATAAAATGCTCTAAACCCGCAGCCCTGGCAGGTACAGGCGATCCTCTAGAGGGTTTTTCCTCTATATTATTATTTTGGCTTTCTTAAATCTCTACTAGACAATGGTAATGTTTTCCTTGTTTTTTATTTACAGGTCTCTCTGGAGGCACCTTGTCATTCTAGAAACTTATACAAGGCGCTCCTCCTGGAGCTCTGTCATGGCTTTCGACTTGCCCATTGTTATTTTTCCGAGTATGTGAAAGAGCTTACTTTTGAAAATGCTACAAGCGACGATTCTTAGATAGGCTAGGGTATGAATCGACTGGTTTTGTCTCTCCTACTTACTTGGTTTATCTATTGCAGGGTTTATGCCTACAGTGTTTAAGTTGTTTCACTGAGTACAAGTACAATTCTTGATGTCGTTTATTTCTTACCTAGTTTTCTAAGTATGCGGTTAAGCTTCCCCCTCTATGGAAAGCATCTATCGATGTAAATGTGTTACAATTTTTTTATCAGAAGTTTGATATTGAGGATTCTCTTTAAGAGGGTTTTCCAGATCTCACTGTGAAGCATTGTTTGGATCAGGCTACTTGAATTTGTATCGAAGAGGGTTTAAAACCGTGGTTTGAGCTTGTTTCTCTTTTAATACAAGTTATCATGGTTCAGTTTAAGATTTCAATGTTTTTGTAAGTTGCATGTAATAGTCAGCATTTTTCTTAAAGATATGTTTTATTTCTTAACGAATTTTGTCTTGTATTATTGAGTTCAGTTTCCGATATTAGTCCGGGGTTTGACCTATTTCTCCACTGTGCAATATATTATGTGTTTATTATGAGTGGTTCTTAGCCGCATTTTAAAATTTTCCATTTCTTATTTGGGGCTGGCTATAAGTCATGGAGGCTCTTATCCTCTAGAGCTATAGTGAGCTTGAGGTTGATATTGTATTAGATTCCTCTACTTCGGCAAACTGCCACAAGTCAGTTAAAAAAAATAGTTAATGTAAATCTTTTTGTTAGGGTTAGTTTCACTCAGCAATTACTCCGTTTGGGGAAAAAATGTTTGGCCCAAAGGTTTGATTCCCTATTCTATACAACATTACTCAAGACTCGAGCGAATTTACTCGAATTTAAGAAGTCCTTATAAGGTGCTCTTACCAGTTTTGTGATACATCTGTTTAACAGTTTTAAGTTTATCTCGAAGTCTTTCGACTCTTTATTTTCTACTTTTGGTTAAAGATTTTTCATGGTAATCACTTAAGGTTTCATTTTTCAAAGATTTTTCTACTATTACTATAGTTTCACAGATATTTCTTTTTGCTTATTTTACATATTGTGGCTTCAGGCCCTCACACTTATCTAAATCAAGCATTAACATTCCTAAACTTTTATTTGCAACTTTAATATCACAGCAAAATAAATACAAAAGTTTTAATACTCATATAGATTCCAGTTTTGACCACTCTTGACTATTTCAAATCACAACAATAATACATCAGATTTTCCTCCCAATCTTAAGACTTGCGTTCAGGTCCAAGCCTCCCCAAAGCTGTTACTCATATGCAGGGTATTCCCTACAAGACCATTAGTCTTACTGGTCACAACTATCTTGTCTTAACCAGACTTAGCTTTCTAGGAATCTACCTAATTCATCATCATAGAAATCTCCCTTCTCCTTTCCTCTTTTCATCTCAGGTACCAATACCCTCTTGATTTCTTTCCTTGAGAATAAATCCTCAAGGAACTAGTTAGGGATAAGTAATTGCCTACCCTAACCACCTGACATATGATTGTCATTATCAAAACATTTACTTCATGTAAAACTTTTAATCAAAGTAATAAATTTATAAATTTAAAATAGTAATATTAAGTTTGTTCACTGCAGTAATAAAATATTTACAATTACTAGGATCATCACATCTCCCCCCCTAAGATTAAACATCATCCCGATGTTTAAATACTACGAACAGATTCAGCTAAGTCTTCCTCATAGCGTACTCATCTTCCCAAGTAGCGTCTTCTGGACCAAAGCGCTGCCATTGCACTTTAAATTGGGTGATAACTAATCTCCGCAACATTACCTCTCTCCCATTGAGTATATCCTAGGGTTTGACTAAGAACCCACTTTCTGGTTCGACCTACACATAATAAATAAATTTTTAGTCAGCTTTCCTATGGCAGTCTCTCTTAGTAATTCTTCACAACATACTATATTCTCCTATAGATTTTTCCTTGCCTATATATCCTGCCAAGTGATTATGTGATTAGGGTCATATCGATAATTTCCTAACATAGAAACATAGAAAACATTATGAACACGTATGTGGCTGGGAAAATCCAGTTGATAGGCCATAAGTCCAATACAACCCAGAATTTGGTAGGGACAACAAAATCGAGATGCTACCTTAGCACACCCACTCCAATGCAGAGTACTTCTTTTGGCTCATACCAAAATGTAAACATGGTCTCCTACTTGAAATTCCCAAAAATTTCTCTTTCAGTCAATAGAACTTTTCTATCTATCCTGGGCATTCTTTAAAGTTGAGCACACCCTTTGACCATATATTCCATTTCTTTTAACATGTCAGGACCCAATATTAACTTATCCTCTAGTCAACCCCAACTGAAGGATGTTCTATATCAGTATCCATATAATACTTCGAAAGGACTCATTTTCAAAGATATATGGTAATTGTTGTTGTAGGCAAACTCCTCTAGATGTATATAATCTTCCCATTTAGATGGTTGTTGCATTAGATAAGTTTGCAACATGTCTTCTACTACTTAATTAACCCGCTTAGTTTGACCATCCATCTGAGGGTGATACAAAGCACTAAATGTAATTGCGTACCTAGACCTCCAAATAAGGCTTTTCAAAAAGATGATGTGAATTTTACATCACGGTCGGAAATTATGACTCTTGGTATTCCATGCAATCTAAAAATATTTTGCATGAATATGTTAGCAATTTGAATGGCTTTAAAAGTAGACTGTACAGGTACAAAGTGAGCGGACTTGCTCAGTTTGTCTACTACCACCATTATGGAGTCATTATGCTTTTTAGACTTAGGTAGCCCGGTAATAAAATCAATAGAAATGGTTGCCCATTTCCTTTGTGGAATAGGCAATAGGTGGAGTAACCCGGTTGGGTTATGATGTTATGCCTTAACTTGTTGACACTCCAAACAATGAGCCAAGTATTCAACCACTTCCTTTTTCATACCGAGCAAGAAATATTCTTTTCTGGTTGTAGTAATTAATTTCTGATATTCAGGATGGTTTGCACAAGGAATCTTGTGGTATTCGTCTAAACTTATTTGTTGAATGTTTCTCTGGTTTGGAACATATATTCTCCCTCTATAAACCAACAAACCTTTTTGATTTACCTCATATCCTAGATGATGTTTGTTTTTGTCCATGTTTTTAGTGTGCTAAAATAAGATTTTATATTCAGGATCTTGCATGGTTGCTTGCTTAATCTGCTCTCCCAAAGTGGTGCGCACCTCGCTAAACAAGACTTCATATGTGAAATTCACTTTCTGGCTCAATGCATCGGCGAAAAAGTTTTCTTTTCCTTTTATGTGTTTGATGTCAAAGTCAAATTCACTCAAGAAATCGATCCAATGGGCCTACCTAGCGTTCATAGTAGGCTGATTAAAATAGTTAGTTAAACTATGATGATCTATTAGTAATAAAAACTTCTTACCCAATAGATAATGTCACAACATTTTTAATGCGTGGATTACTGCTGCCAACTCCATATCATAAGCTAAATATTTTTGTTCATGCTCTTTAAGTTTTCATGATTCATAGGTAATAACTCTTCCCTCCAGAATTAGCACACCACCAATACCCTCCTTGCTGGAATTTGTGCAGACAATGTATTCTTTATTTGGGTCCCAATACTTAGAATAGGTGTAGTAGTAAGTAAGTGCTTTAGGTGGTCGAAACTTTTTTGACAGTCAGAGGTCTAGGCAAAGGTTTTCTCTTTCTTTTGTAGAGAGGTGATGGGATATGCTACCCCAGAAAATTCTTCTACAAACCTCCTATAGTATCCAACCAGACCCATGAAGGACCTTATGCTAGCTGCATTCTTGGGTACTGGCCATTCCATTATGGTTTTTATTTTCTCAGGATCCATCGCAATCCCATCTTTGGTAATGATGTGTCCTAAATACTAAATTTGTTCCTTAAAGCAATCACATTTTCTATACTTTTCATATAGCTAATGCTCCCACAAGGTTCGCAAAACAATGCTTAAGTGTTCCTTAGGCTCTTCAATGTGCCGAGAGGAAATCAATATATCGTCAATAAAGATTAGTAAAAACTTATCCAAATATTGGTGGAAAATGTTATTCATTAAACACTTAAAAGTCACAGGTGCATTAGTTAACCCAAATGAAAATACAATGAACTCATAATTCCCATAGTGAGATCTAAAAGTTGTTTTGGCTATATCCTCCTCCTTAATCCTAATTTGGTTGTATCTTGAACGAAAGTCAATCTTCAAGAATACCATTGCTCCTTTCACTTGGTCAAATAGTTCATCAATACGAGGCAAAGGACATGTATTTTTAACACCCAACTTATTTAACTTTCGATAATCCATGTACATTTGTAAGTTTCTGTCTTTCTTGTTGAAGAAAAGTACAGGGACTCCCCAAGGTGAGACACTTGGGCGTATATACTTTTTTATCAAGCAGCTCTTGTAGTTGCATTTTCAATTCAATCAGTTCTAGTATGCTCATATGGTAAGGGGCTCAAGATACTGAGGTAGCTCCATGGATTAGTTCAATAGTAAAATCCATATTTCTCTTTGGAGGTAGTCCCAGAATCTCCTCAGGAAATACATCTCGAAAACTTTGTACTATGGGTATATTTTCTAAACTTCTAGACTTTTCACTTGAGTTGACATACCCTACTTGTATGGCATAAATATGGCACCTTTTCGAATACATTTAGACCATTGGGAAGCTATTACAGGTATCAATTTTAGATGTCTTTGTATTCCCTACATTTATTTTTTCAAACCCTCCTCATCCATGTAATTAATGGTTTTGTCCTTACAATTAATAAGGGAATAATGTTTTTCTAACTAGTCCATACATATTAGGACATCGTATGACCATAATCGTAAGAGATTTAGATCTACCATGAGAGGTTGATATGCTAGCTTCAAAGGGAAATCACTATCTTTAGCCAACACCCTTCATTTTTCCCCTGTGGCAAGTTGTACTAGCCAAGGGTTTTTAAATTTAGTACTTTACAAATGGAATTGCTCAACCATTTTCGGGCTTATGTAACTCAAAGTAGCTCCTGGGTCAACCAAAATAGACACAGTTTGGTCAAAGATCTTACCTTCAAACATCGGCTAGTATTTCGCATGATGATATTCAAGAGGTGCATTGATATTAGGAATACTCCTCGCTACTTCCCCTATAGTTCATGCTTCCTAAAGTTGTACCACTTGATATGTTCCGTTGCGGTATGGACATTTTTTGACATAATGTGGCCCTCCACATCCCCAGCATTGTACTGGCGGTCTAGCTACTATCTCTACTTCTGTTCTCCTAGATTTCTCATTTGTCATGGATTCACCCAGAACTCTAAATCCTAGCTAATTCCTGTTCACCATTTTGTATGGCTGACACTTATGGGGCCCTTTGTTGACAACAATCTTATTTCCCTTGCTGCCCAAAATGAACCTTGTTCCCTTTTTATCAGACCACCTCTTTCATCCTCCTCCTTTTGGTCTGTTTTGTTGATAGTATATACGAGCCTTCCATATAACCTCATCCATGTTCTTTGGGTTATCAAATTCGATCCATTGTTTTCCCTGGGCGCCTGAAGAGAGGTTTTCACCCAAGGATATTTTTATTTTCCTTTTTGTTTATATTTTCTTTTTTGACACCATTGGGCCACGCCAAGAGATTTCAACACAATAGTGGGACTCAGGTGCCTCATGGAGGTTTTCACCTGAGTCCTTATTTTTATTTCTTCTTTCTGAGTGATTTGATGAGGAAGGAGCTGAAACTTGCTCCAATACCATCACTATTTTATTGATACCATCAATGAACTCCTTCTTTGACAATGGTGTTTTGTAAACTTTCAATCAATGTCCATTAACAAGTAAAGGAATGGCGTCTTCGTCTATGGTTATGATCTGCACTGAACCATTATCATGACATCTCTCTATAACATAAGGTCCTAGCCATCTTGTCCTCAACTTGCCCTTAAAGTCTTTATATCTGGAATCATATAACAAGGCCCAATCACCTTCTTGAAATTGTTTATCCTTGATGTTTTTATCATGCCATATATTCCTCTAAAGTTGGGTTACTTATATGTGCAGGACGGCCTACATTCTAAACTCATCTAAACAATTTAGTTGCAACAATCTCTCTTTTTGTGCACTGCTGAGATCTAGATCTAGTTGGGTTGCCATCCTTAGTGTGTTATACACAAACTCAATTGACAACAGGGCCTTTTTCCCATAGACCAACTCATAGGGTGTGAATCAAGTGGTGGTTTTCTAGGTGGTATTATAGGCCTAGGTGGCCTCCACTAGTCTATCTACCCAATATTTCCTGTTGATGTTAACCACTTTGGTCAAGATGCCCTCCAGCGCTCTATTGGTCACCTCCACTTTACCATTAGCTTGTGGGTGATAGCGAGTGGAGGTCCTATGCCTGAGCTTCCACTAGTTGATAAAGTATTCAATCATGTTGGAGGTAAATTGGCTGCCTTGATCAGTGACCAGTTCTCTAGGGTACCCAAATTTGTAAAATACATTTTCCCTTAAGAACTTAGTCACCATCTCCTCTGTTGTTGCGTTAATTGCCTTGGTTTCCGCTGACTTAGTCAAATAGTCAGTGCACATAATGATGTACTATTTTTTCTTGGAAGGAGGGTCAATAGGTCCAACGAAATCCATGCCCCACTTGTCAAATGGCTCGAAAGTCACTTGAGGTTATAGAGGCATTTCATCCCTTGGAGTAGGCTTTCCCATCCTTTGACAATGATCACACTGACTAGTATATATTTCACATCCTAATGAAGAGTGGCCAATAATACCTTGCATGTAACACTTTGAATGTTGTCGTCTATGCTGCAAAGTGACCTCCACAAGGCCCATCATGACAAGTCAGAAGGATGTGAAAAACCTCCTCCTCCCTGACACACCTTCTCAATATTTGATCTGGGCCAAGTTTGAAGAGATTGCCCCCAATCCAAGTGAAGGGGGCACTTTTATTTATAATCTTGCTTTCTTCTTTGGAGGACAAGTTTAGTGAGAGCTGTGTAGATCCAAAATAGTATGCTATGTTAGCAAGCCATGGAGAGAGAAATGAAATGGAAAACAAGTGCTCATCTAGTTTCTGGTCATCAACCATTCCCTCTTCGCCAACAAGCAAAGTTAACCTGGACAAAAAATCTGCAACAACATTTTCCTTACCAGGGTTGTCAATGATAGTTAGATCAAACTGTTGTAATAAAAGTAACCATCTTATAATACGAGCATTTGCATCGTGCTTATTCATTAAATATTTGATCGCACCATGGTCAGTATGGAAAAATGTTTGATAACCTGTAATATAATGCCTAAATTTGTTTAATGAATGTATAACATCCAGGAGTTCCTTTTCAGTCACTGTGTAGTTTAGTTCGGCCTTTGACATATTCTTACTGATAAAGTAAATGGCATAAGACAAATTTTCATCTATCTGACCTAGGGCTTTTCTCTTATGGCTTTATGTGAGGCATCCACATGAATGTGAAAAGGAAGGGCCCAATTTGGGCCTTGCAGAATTGGGGCAATGGTTAATTTGTTCTTCAGGATGTCCAAGGCCTCTTGACAGCTTCTTGACAATATAAACTTAGAGTCCTTGGAAAACAACCCAAATAAAGGAGAGGCCAACTTGTTGAAGTCCTTTATGAAACTTTGGTAGTATGCAGCTAATACTAGGAAACTTCTGACATCTCTCTGCTTTTGAGGATGTGGGACCCTTTGGATAATAGCTATTTTGTTGGGCTCTACCTGGAGTCCTTATTAAGATATTTAATGACCTAGCACGGTCCGTTCAGTCATCAAGAATTCACATTTCTCAGGACAAAGAGATAGGTTCATCTTAATGCATTTTTGCAATACCTTATCTAAGTTGGACAAAACCTCCTTGAAATCACCCCCATAAGGTGTGAAATCATCCATATAGATTTCTACCGTATCATTGACCAACTCAGCAAAGATACTCAGGACTACTCTCTGAAAGGTGGCAGGAGCATTGCACATGCCAAAAGGAAGGACCCTGTAGGCAAAAGTGCCCTAAGAACAAGTGAAGGTGGTTTTATCCTGGTCTTCTAGGCTAATCTGGATCTGGTTGTGCCCACTGAATCCATCTAGGAAAAAGAACACTTGTTTCCTTGTCAGGCCATCTAGCACTTGGTCAATGAAAGGTTGAGGGAAATGGTCCTTCTTTGTGGCTTTGTTCAGTTCCTTGTAATCGCCAAAAATCCTCCACTTACAATTTTTCTTTGGGAACTAACACCAAAGTGGAGACCCACTCACTGTTGGAGATAGGATAAATAAATCCTGCATCTAGCAATTTTTGTAGTTCTTCTTTGAATATATCTTTAAGAGATGGATTCATCCCCCTTTGGGGTTGCCAGACTAGCTTGCAACCTTCCTTGATATAAATATGGTTAGTACACACTTAGGGGTGTACTCCATTCATTTCTTTGTAACTCCAAGTAAACGCATCTAGATTTTCCTTTATCATGCTTCACAACTTCCCCTCTTGGAGAACAGAAAAAGATGGATTGATTATCAAAGTTTTCTCAGGGTCGAATTCTATGGTTTTCACATAGAGAGGGTTGGAATAGGCCAAGTATAGATCAATTGGATGGCTTTTCTGGGTTTCCTTTACTACTTCTTCTAGGGACAATGTACTAGGAGTTCAACTTTTGAGCAAGTGTTCAATCAAATTGTCTTCATCTTGTTGTCCTCCTCCCATGGTTTTTTCTAAGGTATACAGTTGGGCAATATAAACTTCATCTTCTTCCTCCTCTTCCAGCCATAAAGGTAAATCATGTTCTAGAGATCCCTGAGTAGGAGGGTATATGACTAACTACTTGAACATATGCCCATTCTTGATGGTCATATTCCCAGCTCTATAGCTGATGTAAGCATTGGCAGTGGCCAACCATGGCCTCCAAAGAATGAGAGGATAACTAGTAAGCTTAGCCTTAGGCTGAAGAAATAGGAAATTTGCAGGGTACTTCCAAGAGTCAATGGAGACCATCACATCCTCCACAATCCCCTTAAGGGTCATTGTGGAGTGGTCTACAAGTTGCAGGACCATTGTGGTCTTTCTCAATGAATATTGGAGGTTGAGCTTGAGCATGGTGTCCTTGGTCATCACACTAATGGTAGCCCTAATATTGATCAAAGTGTGTGGGACAATGGTGCCATTGACGTGCACATCTACTATAGGGATTCTAGTGTCCAAATACTTTGGATAAATTACCTTTCCCAATATTAAGTCAGAATGTTTTCTCATAGCATTAATGGTAGGGGCATATGTTTTTTTCCTCCCTGGATGCTTGAAACACTTCTCCTTAATGAACTTGTTGTAAATAGGTACATCCTTGATGGCTTGGAGAAGTGCAATCTTGAAACATAGGTTTTTCAATTCTACTAGAAGTTTAGTCTCTTCTAGGGTAGGCTGGGGTGGTTGAGCTAATCTCTCAGGAAACAGTGGATTCACTTTAAGAATGCCTTCCTCTCTTTCTTCTTCAACCTCCCTAGGTGGAGGTGGAGGTTGGTTATCTGGGAGAACTCTCCGAGATCTCAAGTTAATTTCTTGGATATCCAAATCATAAGCTGGATATGATGTCTCTCCACTGCATACTTGTTGTGTCTGTCTGTTGTTTGGGTTCAGATTTGGCTGGGGAGGAATCTGGGGTTGTTTTGGTGGAGCAGAGTGTAACAGATAGGGTTGGGCAGGTGGCGAAGGAAATACAACTGGAACATTGTTGTACTAGGGCCTCCACCTATGGGGTGGTGCATTCCGCTAAGGTTGTGGCGAAGAATATGATTGAAATGACTAGATGTCTAGCTAGGAATGATATTAAGATGCAAAGGACCAAGGAGGAGGTGTAGACCAGAAGGATGTTGAGGGGGTCCCAGCAAGGTATGGATGTGGTCTAGTTCGGGTTATAATATGCAAGGGCTGACCCTTGTATGCCCTGCTGTTATGGCCTAGACCCATGAGGTCTACTTTGGTTTATGTAACAAAGTTTCTTAGTGACCCCTTCAGCTCCTTGATATACAGCTTTGAGTCCAGGGAAATAAGGGAACTTGTCTGAGGAGTGGTTTTCTTCACAAACTAAGAAAATTTCAATAGAATTCAATGGAAATTCATTCCTAGGGTGTCTCCTAGTGCATCTAGAATAGAAAATGGCCAAGGCTGTCTCGGCTTCCTCTTGCTTTCTCTTAATGTTCATCCCGTACATCTGTAAGGCAAGGGTTTACAACATCTCACTCTTGAAATCTTCCAACATGTTTCCAATTTCACCCTTGATGGATGAATTGGAAGAGGATGTATTGAACATAGGTTGAATTCCCCTGCCGTTTTTCCTAGCTTCCCTAGAATGGTTTTTGAAGACAATCTTGATATCCTCATAGGGTAACTAGTATATATCTCCTCCTGCTAACAAGTGTATGGTATCCAAAAGGTCTTCCCTTACTCCTCTAAGTAGGACCAGCTTCAATGACTGGGAGGACTAGCCTGAACTACTTTGCCAGACCGAATTTCGCAACATATTTTTCCCCAAGGAGGAGAGATGGGCGTCTTGATGTATATACAATGTGTATATTTCGTCTGTCTTTTCCTGTTAAACATCATCCCCTCCCCTGGAATGGCAGCATTTTTGGATCCACCCGCCAGCAATACGTAAGTCAATTACTACTTTCAGAGTTTTACTGCTCTCAATCAACTATAAACTGTGGTTTTGGGTGAGAATTTCACGGCGATTTTGATCTGGGTTTTCAAATTTTCATCTTTCCTCTTATAATTTTTTGTTATTTGTTGGCCCTTGTAATATGACTTGAGGTATATTTTCTGTTGAATTGTATTCCCAGCCTGAACACGAAGGCCTGGACAAGTGAAGGGAAATATGTGTACCAGTGCGAAGGCAGCTCATGGGTACCACTCTCAGCCGGTGCAGAGCTTGTTTATGTCTCGGATTCCTTGGTTTCTGTTGGCAATTACTCTTTGGCCTATGATCCTGCCAACCCCAACTTCGTTGGAACATGGACTCTCGACCTGAGTCCTTACTTTTATTTCTTCTTTCTGAGTGACTTGATGAGGAAGGAGCTGAAACTTGCTCCAATACCATCACTATTTTATTGATACCATCAATGAACTCCTTCTTTGACAATGGTCTTTTGTAAACTTTCAATCAATGTCCATTAACAAGTAAAGGAATGGCGTCTTCGTCTATGGTTCTGATCTGCACTGAACCATTATCATGACATCTCTCTATAACATAAGGTCCTAGCCATCTTGTCCTCAACTTGCCCTTAAAGTCTTTATATCTGGAATCATATAACAAGGCCCAATCACCTTCTTGAAATTGTTTATCCTTGATGTTTTTATCATGCCATATATTCCTCTAAAGTTGGGTTACTTATATGTGCAGGACGGCCTACATTCTAAACTCATATAAACAATTTAGTTGCAACAATCTCTCTTTTTGTGCACTGCTGAGATCTAGATCTAGTTGGGCTACCATCCTTAGTGTGTTATACACAAACTCAATCGACAACAGGGCCTTTTTCCCATAGACCAGCTCATAGGGTGTGAATCAAGTGGTGGTTTTCCAAGTGGTATTATAGGCCTAGGTGGCCTCCACTAGTCTATCTACCCAATATTTCCTGTTGATGTTAACCACTTTGGTCAAGATGCCCTCCAGTGCTCTATTGGTCACCTCCACTTGACCATTAGCTTGTGGGTGATAGGGAGTGGAGGTCCTATGCCTGAGCTTCCACTAGTTGAGAAAGTATTCAATCATGTTGGAGGTAAATTGGCTGCCTTGATCAGTGACCAATTCTCTAGGGTACCCAAATTTGTAAAATACATTTTCCCTTAAGAACTTAGTCACCATCTCCTCTGTTGTTGCGTTAATTGCCTTGGTTTCCGCTGACTTAGTCAGATAGCCAGTGCACATAATGATGTACTATTTTTTCTTGGAAGGAGGGTCAATAGGTCCAACGAAATCCATGCCCCACTTGTCAAATGGCTTGAAAGTCACTTGAGGTTATAGAGGCATTTCATCCCTTGGAGTAGCCTTTCCCATCCTTTGACACTGATCACACTGACTAGTATATATTTCACATCCTAAAGAAGAGTGGCCAATAATACCTTGCATGTAACACTTTGAATGTTGTCGTCTATGCTGCAAAGTGACCTCCACAAGGCCCATCATGACAGGTCAGAAGGATGTGAAAAACTTCCTCCTCCCTGACACACCTTCTCAATATTTGATCTGGGCCAAGTTTGAAGAGATTGCCCCCAATCCAAGTGAAGGGGGAACTTTTATTTATAATCTTGCTTTCTTCTTTGGAGGACAAGTTTAGTGAGAACTGTGTAGATCCAAAATAGTATGCTATGTTAGCAAGCCATGGAGAGAGAATTGAAATGGAAAACAAGTTCTCATCTAGTTTCTGGCCATCAACCACTCCCTCTTCGCCAACAAGCAAAGTTAACCTGGACAAAAAATCTGCAACAACATTTTCCTTACCAGGGTTATCAACAATAGTTAGATCAAACTGTTGTAATAAAAGTAACCATCTTATAATACAGGCATTTGCATCGTGCTTATTCATTAAATATTTGATTGCACCATGGTCAGTATGGAAAAATGTTTGATAACCTGTAATATAATGCCTAAATTTGTTTAATGAATGTACAACATCCAGGAGTTCCTTTTCAGTCACTGTGTAGTTTAGTCCGGCCTTTGATAGATTCTTACTGATAAAGTAAATGGCATAAGACAATTTCTCATCTATCTGACCTAGGGCTTCTCTTATGGCTTTGTGTGAGGCATCCACATGAATGTGAAAAGGAAGGGCCCAATTTAGGCCTTGCAGAATTGGGGCAATGGTTAATTTGTTCTTCAGGATGTCCAAGGCCTCTTGACAGCTTCTTGACAATATAAACTTAGAGTCCTTGGCAAACAACCCAAATAAAGGAGAGGCCAACTTGTTGAAGTCCTTTATGAAACTTTGGTAGTATGCAGCTAATCCTAGGAAACTTCTGACATCTCTCTGCTTTTGAGGATGTGGGACCCTTTGGATAATAGCTATTTTGTTGGGCTCTACCTGGAGTCCTTATTAAGATATTTAATGACCTAGCACGGTCCGTTCAGTCATCAAGAATTCACATTTCTCAGGACAGAGAGATAGGTTCATCTTAATGCATTTTTGCAATACCTTATCTAAGTTGGACAAAACCTCCTTGAAATCACCCCCATAAGGTGTGAAATCATCCATATAGATTTCTACCGTATCATTGACCAACTCAGCAAAGATACTCAGGACTACTCTCTGAAAGGTGGCAGGAGCATTGCACATGCCAAAAGGAAGGACCCTATAGGCAAAAGTGCCCCAAGAACAAGTGAAGGTGGTTTTATCCTGGTCTTCTAGGCTAATCTGGATCTGGTTGTACCCACTGAATCCATCTAGGAAAGAGAACACTTGTTTCCTTGTCAGGCCATCTAGCACTTGGTCAATGAAAGGTAGAGGGAAATGGTCCTTCTTTGTGGCTTTGTTCAGTTCCTTGTAATCACCAAAAATCCTCCACTTACCATTTTTCTTTGGGAACTAACACCAAAGTGGAGACCCACTCACTGTTGGAGATAGGATAAATAAATCCTGCATCTAGCAATTTTTGCAGTTCTTCTTTGAATATATCTTTAAGAGATGGATTCATCCCCCTTTGGGGTTGCCAGTCTGGCTTGCAACCTTCCTTGATATAAATATGGTTAGTACACACTTAGGGGTGTACTCCATTAATTTCTTTGTAACTCCAAGTAAATGCATCTAGATTTTCCTTTATCATGCTTCACAACTTCCCCTCTTGGAGAACAGAAAAAGATGGATTGATTATCAAAGTTTTCTCAGGGTTGAATTCTATGGTTTTCACATAGAGAGGGTTGGAATAGGCCAAGTATAGATCAATTGGATGGCTTTTCTGGGTTTCCTTTACTACTTCTTCTAGGGACAATGTACTAGGAGTTCAACTTTTGAGCAGGTGTTCAATCAAATTGTCTTCATCTTGTTGTCCTCCTCCCATGGTTTTTTCTAAGGTATACAGTTGGGCAATATAAACTTCATCTTCTTCCTCCTCTTCCAGCCATAAAGGTAAATCATGTTCTAGAGATCCCTGAGTAGGAGGGTATATGACTAACTACTTGAACATATGCCCATTCTTGATGGTCATATTCCCAGCTCTATAGCTGATGTAAGCATTGGCAGTGGCCAACCATGGCCTCCAAAGAATGAGAGGATAACTAGTAAGCTTAGCCTTAGGCTGAAGAAATAGGAAATTTGCAGGGTACTTCCAAGAGTCAATGGAGACCATCACATCCTCCACAATCCCCTTAGGGGTCATTGTGGAGTGGTCTACAAGTTGCAGGACCGTTGTGGTCTTTCTCAATGAATATTGGAGGTTGAGCTTGAGCATGGTGTCCTTGGTCATCACACTAATGGTAGCCCTAAGATTGATCAAAGTGTGTGGGACAATGGTGCCATTGACGTGCACATCTACTATAGGGATTCTAGTGTCCAAATACTTTGGATAAATTACCTTCCCCAATATTAAGTCGGAATGTTTTCTGATAGCATTAATGGTAGGGGCATATGTTTTTTTCCTCCCCGGATGCTTGAAACACTTCTCCTTAATGAACTTGTTGTAAATAGGTACATCCTTGATGGCTTGGAGAAGTGCAATCTTGAAACATAGGTTTTTCAATTCTACTAGAAGTTTAGTCTCTTCTAGGGTAGGATGGGGTGGTTGAGCTAATCTCTCAGGAAACAATGGATTCACTTTAAGAATGCCTTCCTCTCTTTCTTCTTCAACCTCCCTAGGTGGAGGTGGAGGTTGGTTATCTGGGAGAACTCTCCGAGATCTCAAGTTAATTTCTTGGATATCCAAATCATAAGCTGGATATGATGTCTCTCCACTGCATACTTGTTGTGTCTGTCTGTTGTTTGGGTTTAGATTTGGCTGGGGAGGAATCTGGGGTTGTTTTGGTGGAGCAGAGTGTAACAGATAGGGTTGGGCAGGTGGCGAAGGAAATACAACTGGAACATTGTTGTACTAGGGCCTCCACCTATGGGGTGGTGCATTCCGCTAAGGTTGTGGCGAAGAATATGATTGAAATGACTAGATGTCTAGCTAGGAATGATATTAAGATGCAAAGGACCAAGGAGGAGGTGTAGACCAGAAGGATGTTGAGGGGGTCCCAGGAAGGTATGGATGTGGACTAGTTCGGGTTATAATATGCAAGGGCTGACCCTTGTATGCCCTGCTGTTATGGCCTAGACCCATGAGGTCTACTTTGGTTTATGTTACAAAGTTGCTTAGTGACCCCTTCAGCTCCTTGATATACAGCTTTGAGACCAGGGAAATAAGGGAACTTGTTTGAGGAGTGGTTTTCTTCACAAACTAAGAAAATTTCAATAGAATTCAATGGAAATTCATTCCTAGGGTGTCTCCTAGTGCATCTAGAATAGAAAATGGCCGAGGCTCTCCCGGCTTCCTCTTGCTTTCTCTTAATGTTCATCCCGTACATCTGTAAGGCAAGGGTTTACAACATCTCACTCTTGAAATCTTTCAACATGTTTCCAATTTCACCCTTGATGGATGAATTGGAAGAGGATGTATTGAACATAGGTTGAATTCCCCTGCCCTTTTTCCTAGCTTCCCTAGAGTGGTTTTTGAAGACAATCTTGATATCCTCATAGGGTAACTAGTATATATCTCCTCTTGCTAACAAGTGTATGGTATCCAAAAGGTCTTCCCTTACTCCTCTAAGTAGGACCAGCTTCAATGACTCAGAGTCAAGTTTGCACGTGGTCCTTTTACAACTAAGCCCGAACCATAAATTCACATGAAAACTTTCTTATTTCTTATATAGTAGTAATATAGAGACATAGTACCACTCTAAAATGATTAAGTTCAAATTTTATAAATAGTCTTGTTAATTGCACTAGATAAAAATAAGCTAATAAAAATGATGTAAAAATAATCACAATTAAACTATAATACAAAAATTAAGTTAATCATTTATATATTAAATTATTTATATGCGTAAATAAAAAATTAAATCATAAAATATATAGATTAACAGAAACATTTTCAATTTTAAAATTTCATTTGAAAGATTTTATTTTAGAAAATATTTATTCTTATAAAGCATGTTTTAACAACAAATTTTGTTATAAAAATGTTACTTTCTTATCGATATTCTCATATATAGATCATTTAAGCCAAACCAAACATACCTATTTTTATAAATAGAGAATATATATAGCCAAAATATTTGAAAAATTAGTTTACGGATGAACTTGAATATAAATTCCAACCCCCGTTAGATTCAATATACGTTCGAAACTCGAGGAAAATAAATACCTCCATATAAACAATTGCAAAACAGACAGATTTTAAATATATCCTTTATCAAAGTTATGACTTAGATTTATCTTTTAACCTATGTATGTCAGAAAGCTCGACGCACACCTAGACGATTTAAAGAATCAATTCAAGTGATATCCCATTTTTTAATGAAGTTGGAGACTTTAACATGGCATACACGGCAAAACTGAGCGTTTTATGAGACATCGTCACATATTTTTATGAATTGGGTGCAGCACATTGTAGAAATCGGATATCATATCCAAAGAAGTGGCGCACGAAGCTGTATAAATTACGACAACTCAGAGAATCGTACAGTACCATTACTTGGCAACTCAGAGAATCGTACAGTAACATTACTTCAATCAAAATGACACAACTGCCATTGCTGCCAACGGAAGCCATATCCTCCATTAATCTCCTGGCAGGAATATCATTATCTTAAAAGTTCGATTAGGTTCGCAAAAAACATTCAATTCTCATGAAAGCTTGGCAGCAATATCGGCTGCAGCACTGCATTTCTGTGTACGAAGTTTTATATAATCTCTATGAGAAGATTTCGAAGTTCTTTTTTAAGATTTTGAAATTTCGATTATTGTATTTACGGTGATGCAGAGAACCATCATTCTGTTCAGAGATGTTATTACAGTCAGAGAAATATAACAGAAATAAGCAGTGTGAATATGTAGCAACATTGCAGAGAGTAAAGGTGTCGGGAATGGAGCTTGAGAAGGCTCAGTCAGAGAGTGGTATATATTTGTTCACTTCTCTTCTCAATGGTTTATTGTGTAATTAAAATTCATGGGCATAAAATTCTGGTAAATATTGTACATAAGTTCTCCATACCTATTCCTTTTACAGCGTTGAAATCATGAGAATAATATATTTGTAAATATTGAACATACATGCTTCCATGGGCAAAAGCGGTTTAATGTTAAAAACATGGAAAATAATATATTTGTGAACACAAACAAAACAATTAATGTGATTAGAGATAGCATAGATTTGATTTTGTTTGGTTAAATATATATATTTTTTAAGGAAATAAGGGAATAGTTTAAAGGCTCAAAATCTATTACAGACAAACTAAGTTAGGATAGATTTGTCTCTGGACAAATTGAATTATTATATGTTTTTCAGCGTTTTTGTTTTTTACTCTTTTTAATTGATTTGACAAATTAGATTTACTATATGTTAAATTTACAAATTAGATTTACTCTTTTTAATTGATTTCGAAGGGAGAGAAAGATAAAAGAAATATGTATTGATTTGGATTGAAAAATAAAATAAATATTTGTTGTTGTTTGAGTTATGATAGGTTTGTTTTTCTGGTTGATTAGATAAATTGACCTATAAAATATTTCATATCTTTAATTTAATAGAAAGGAAGAGGAAAATAAAATAAACATATATTGATTCCGATGTAAAACGAAAATAAAAGAAATATGTTGTTTAGTGGGTTATGATAGATTTGTCCTTCTTGTTCATTGGATAAATGGATCTATATATTCTTTTACTATTTTAAATTATTTTAAATTGATTTAGATGGAGGAAGAGAATAGAAGAAATACTTTGAACATTTGGAAAGTTTTTTTTTGGTTAAATACAAAAAACTTAATTGTCGCAGATTATGGAATCGTTAGTTGAAAGACAACGTTGTGTTAAATAAAACACTCCATCCTCCATCGTGACTATTAAATGAGCAAACAGGAAAAATGATTTTTAGACGAAATGTAACGGTGGTCACAATTATGTTTACTTGGGTCCAAAAACCCATATATCAGACTTGATGAGAATGTAGTGTTGATAGGATCACTTTTGAACGCTTTTGAATCCATAACATAAACATAAATATAAATATAAATATATATAAAAGAATGAGGTAATTAATTTTATTTGATATATTGGTTTTTTTATTAGAATATAAAATGATTTAGTTTTTAATGAGATTGTAATTAATGGTTAATTAAAATATATTTTTAATGTTAAAAGTTTTCAAATTTAAAATTCGATATATGAATAAAAAAATAAAAATTAATTATAACCAATATGGAAAAGATACTTTCAAATTATTTAATTATATTCTTAATCGTTAGAAATGAGAGTTTTGATCACACTACACCTAACATTACAAATGAGACTTTCCACCATCCAAGGAACTTGGTTTAGGATGAAACATTCTTCACGTTTTCAAATGTGTAGCAGAGTGGAGGCCCTATTTGCCCTATTTATCACAGGTGGGTGTAGCTTACCATTTTAGGATATGGGCACCTAATCCGTCGTTATGCCTTTTGTTGAAAAAATTCATCCGAAATCGATTCCTTTAGGAAAATCAATCTTTCATATCTACCATTTCATTATTTGCTTAATTATATTATTTATGTTATTTCAAAAAAAATAATTTTTATTTTGGGATTTTTAATTTGAATTTATAATGTTTAGGGAAGAAAATTGTAATTTTTTCCTTTTTATATATAGAGATAGATATAGATATATAGAAAGAATAGATTAATATTATAGACACTATTTTGATATTTTTTATTTGATGATATATTTTTTTGGAAGACAAGTGTGGGGTTAAGTAGCTCACTAATGCGAAACCTAAAGAAAACTGAAGGATACCAAGTTGAAAATTTAAAATGAGAGGGTCATTCTTCACATCAGCAAGCTCTTTAGTTTGGCACTGAAGAAAGGATTTCTTAAGGTTTGATGCAAAGCATCATTGTGCCTATCTTTAAAAGGGGTCATAAAAAAATTCTTTCCAATTGTCACACGATTATGATTAGTTGTATTTTATCCAATCCTTACATAATTGTTTTGGAAAATAAAATTAAAGAGAATACTCACTACCTTATCATCTAGATTGAAGTAGTTATTTTGCCCATTGAGAGTATGTCTATGAGTAGGTACCTTATGTATAAGAAGAAGTTATACAACATGGAAGCCAAGAGGTTTCCAATGGTTGATTCTAACTCTAGCCAAAAGCTCCATCTTTAGCTCAAGTAAGGATCGCATAAGGACGCTGAGTCTTGGCTAGACCATTAGCTGATAAAGGAGGACATCATTTTATAGAGTAATGATAAAATCACAAATATTATTATTTCGAACTTTGAGGAAAACTATGGGGATATAAGGAATTAGAGGGAAAAAGGAAATGAAGATATCATAAGAACTAGTTCTAATCTTGGAAATGTTCATTTTCTTCTTAACAATATTCAAGAAAATAGAGATATTTTTTGTTTTAGAGATTAGGGTTGATCACCTCTTTATAATACCTTAGTTTCCTTTTTCCCTCCATATCTTTATTTATCCACACTTTCTCCTTAAATTTGGAAGTAATAATATTTTGAATATTATCCAAAATTTCCAAGATGATATCCTCCTTTATTTCCCAATTGTATAGCCGAGGCTAGGTGTCATTATAACACCCTTGCTTGAGCCAAGACTGGGTATCATTGTGTCATCGTTGCTTGATTTGAAAGTAGCATTGTGACTAAATTTAGAAGCACATTTAGGAAACCTCTTGGCATCCATGTTGTATCACCTCTTCTTATATGTAAGATACCTAGTCATAGCCATTCTTTCCAATGGGAGAAACACTTTCTTCAATCAAGATAATAGGGTAGGAACTCTTTCCTTTAATCTTGAGGGTGTAGGTTATAAATTTATTTTGGATTTGTTTAATATTCCTCCATGCCTCTATGGATATATTGTAACCCAAAATATCACATCCATGTAAAACAGCAAAAGTGATGAGAGTGCATTATTAAATCTAAAGATCTATTGACTTACTTTTTTTTCCAAGTTCATAGTAAGCTTTTCAACCTCCATTTATCCTTTTCTCAATGCTATAATTCTAATTTAGCTTATGATAAAGGCCAATTCCAAAACATTTGTATAAAAGAACTTCCTCCGAGGAGCTATTATCATGAAAGAAAGTATTATAGGTGATATTTACTCTAATATAATTCACTGCGTAATCCCCCATACTTAAATTCAAAAAGAGTCAAGGGATCTCTACTTGAATGGTTCATGAGGCACAATACTTGCTAAGGTTTTGCAAATGGGGTAGCAAGCTAAGTGGGCTTGATTGTGGGGAAAAACTCCCCAGTTAAGCGCGCTTGAGCCAGAGGAGTTCTGGGATGGGTGACCTCCTGGGAAGTCCTGGTTACCGGGTGCAAGCCCCGGAAGTGATGATTGATGCTATGTGATTCGTTCTCCACTTTTCACTAGTTTTCAATCCCACTTCTTCACCCCTGTGAGCATCACCCGATGCAATGAGTGCTAAGTGAACTATTCAAAAATCATGAGAAATTAGTCAGTTACGACTACCTCTCAGGGAAATGGTCATACGTGAATGACTTACTTAACGCAGTTGAATCCCAAAATGATATCTAATATAATGCACTGCGTAATCCACCATACTTAAATTTTTGGATTTAATGATCATGATTCTAGTCTTTTCTACAATCATGTCCATCTTGGAGTAGAAATCATGGAGGATTCTGAGTTTCTTGCTAATATTGTAATGGTTTATTTCCATAATAACAATATCATCAACATAAAGACAAGATTTATGACCATACTAGTGAGCTTGGGGCCCACTCAACATAAGTTGAATATTTTAAACACCCTTTGCTTATCAATTCATATGCCAAAAAGGGTAGGGTATAAGAGACACAGTTGATTGACTCTAATATTGCATTTAATTTCCACCAACCAACCCTCATTGGTTTTAATCTTGGTAATAACATTATTGTACAACCTTGTCACAACAATCCTCAACTCTATAGAACCATTATCTCTTATAGCCTCTTCCATAACTTATTTTTAGGATGGTGTTAAAATGTTTTATGAATTCAATAAAAAACATTTATTAAAATTAGAAATAATACGTCATAAAACAAATTTTTGTAATAATTAACTTTTTGTTAACCTTGGAAGATCCTTTTCATTCATTTAAAAAAAAGAGATAGGTTATACATCCATTTTCATCTGGTTAAGTGGCCTCAACCTGCCCATTGGGAAACCGAGCCTGTAGGCCACCTTATCGCATTATAATCCATCCAAAAGCAAAAGAGTTTAAGACTATCTATCATAGATATATATGATTGATTGTCCTTAATTCTCCTAGTGACGAGATAACAAAGACAAAATATCAAAGCCTGCAAATCATTCATTTATACATAGAAAAATGCAAAAATCTAAACTATGCAAGTCATGCTACTACTCATTGGACGAGTCCACAGGTCGAGTGTCTTTTGCGCCGGAACCTTGCAATTCGGTCCAAGTGAGCGATAACATGTGCTTCTCTATGCGATTGAGGGGGGCAATCTGTTATTGAATCTGGAATTGAATGAGCTTAAATTCGTTGTGTATTTCGTGGAATTCTATTTCAGCCTTGGAGGGTCTAGCAAAGGAAGCCGCCAAGCCTCTAACCACAATATTATTCATGAGCCAATAAAGATAAACCATCTGTTTAAATTAAGAAGACTACCTTTGGAATGTCCAGGGTCTAGAAAAAAATTCCCGCCATTCCACCATATCTACATCCTTTCTTTCTACCTGTTGATTTAAGAAAGATTCTTAGTCAGAATTTTACTCGCAAATTTGAGGCTTGTTATTGGTCTGGTAGGCTTGAGCAGCTTCCCGAAGTAGGCCCGAGGTGGATCTATGACTTCTTCCCCTAGCTGAATGTGGTTGGGTTTGGCTTCCTCCTTGCCTCTTACCACTACCTCGATTCCTACGACGACCTCCCCTTACCAAGTTATCTCTAACAGAGGATGGACGCACCATTATGTATCTCTGTGAACCACGAAGGTCATGGAAGAACCTAAAATCAAAACCCAAGACCTCTAGCTTTGGAAGACAACCTAACTTAGGGTCTTGATGCAAACATTGGGAGTTTTAACCTATAGAATTGCAACAGTACAATAAAACATGAATATGAGCATGAAGATTATAAATGATATCTTTCACCATGATAATGAATTGGGTTTGCTAAAACGAGCCTTTCACAAATGCCCATGGCTCCTTAAGCCTTCTTGAAGCAAGACCTAATGTCCATTTGGGAGTTTCCTTTCCCTGGAATCCCCTTTTCATATGAGGCAACAGGTATGTCAAACATGCTAAATAATAGACAAAATCCCCATGTAAGAAGTGCAGATTGAGTTCCATTGTTCAGACCCAAAATGCATGCACATCCTATAAAGAAAAATTTCATAACAAACAAAGATAATTCTATTATATTTAGACAATCCATCAGAGTACACTATTCTTTCCTCTCACATTTCAGAAAAGGTTTCCTTTCTGACCCAAGGCATCATCTTAGAGACACATCCAACGAGGTATCAGAGTATAGAATCTCAAGGATAAGGGAATGAATGAAAGACATAGAGTTAACATACCCACAACCGTCATCTACTGGGAAGAAGGTGAAGTCATATGCACTTGGATGGTGAACCTATTGATATACCTTCATAGGCAGCCTAGAGATTGGAAGTAAACTTGAAACAATGCCTCCAGACGAGACTCGACTTGTTGGATAAGACCCCGATGATGAGTTTTCTCGCCGATGTCTCCACTCCCATTTATTTGCCACCATGCACCTAAAGGAGAGTGTGCGAGCATCGTCAATCAACCGGCCACTGCCCTTTCTCATTACTTGTTTGGCTATGACACGGATCCCATTATTACTCAATTATTGTAAATCACCCCGATCGGGTAATTGTTGTAATATTTATTAATGTAAATTATTATTTATTATATTATGTCATAAACATATTAGTTTCTTGGATGAAAAAACCATATGTAAAAATTACGTTAAAGCATTTCTTAAATTTCTTGGTTCTAAACAAAATAACTCTACTGCCATGAAAAGGAGAGAATTGTAATTTTGATCACATTGGAATTGACAAGTAATCTTTAAAAAATAAATAAAAAAATAGAAATATGTGACTATATAAAAAAAAAATGATTTATGTTTGGTATGAAGCGCTATGTCCGGTAAAAATAATTTCCGCTCTTCTAAAATGTATAATTGGTATACTTCTCATAAACAATTTTTCAATAAAAATTTATAAACAATTGAGAACATATTCATATTAAAGACGGGACAATGCTATCAATAGTATATATACATATATAATTTCACAAAGAAAAAAATATAATAATTAAGCAAAACAATCAAATTATTATCCCCAAAACAATCATCAAGAGAGATGCATAATTTATTCCTTTCTTAACACAAAATAAGTATGTGTTATTTCAAAATTATTACTATTAATAAAAAATTCAATGTGAGTAATAGATAAAATTTTTGAATGTCAACTCTCTTTCTCCCTATATATAGTCATTGAAAAAAATAAAATGTTATGGTTGAAACAATTCAAATAGTTTCACTATTGTACATTTGGCCCATTTTCAGGTATATTTTTTTACATGAAATTCAACAAAAATATGTAGAAATGGAAATTTTGTGTGGCCTACACAACCCAAGGAGACTTTCAAAGTGTTACAATTGATTTAAATATTCAAAAATGCAATTTAAATAATGAAAATTGATATATGTGTGTCATTCCGCAAGGGGATCAAATAATTTCTCAAGCTGCAAATGCTTTTCAAGTTTTGCACTCTAAAAAATTTGTACTACTAAGCATTTGATCACTCTAAAAACTTTCTAAATTCTTACTAAATTCAAAGCATTTGATTATTCAAAAAAGCATTTTAAAAACTTGTACTCTAAAAACTTGTTAGATTCTTACTATATAATTAAGATAGATCTATACTAATTTAACATCTTTTAAATATATATTTAAAGTAGATGTGATTTTCTAAACACTCTGTTCGGTGGTTTACATGCCCTCTTCGAAGATGGACCACTGACTTTATTGCGACATATAACGACTCGAACAACAGGTTTGGACACGACCTTTTCCAGCCTTAGCGACTTGGATTACCCCCGAGGGAAGGTACAACTCTTCACCACACCATCGGGAGGAAAATCCTATTTCCAACTCCACTGCATTATAAATGCAGTCTGACATGCAAGGGGAATAGGGGTTGCCTTGCTGCTAACATGCCAAAGTCAACTTTGAGAGAAATATAAATGCAAGGCAACCTCTATTCCCCTTGCATGTCAGACTGCATTTATAATGCAGTGGAGTTGGAAATAGGATTCCCCTCATCGGGATACAGACTGATGGGAATCGCACTGTACGGACTGCGCCCCTTCTTTTGACGTTATTTGAAATCCTGAGTCGTGAACCTCATTCACTCGCATATTCTAGCAGCTTCCTTTCACGAGCACCGACAAAAATAGTAAGTCAGATTCGATGACCAGAGTCAGTACAACAATACGCGCTTACCGTCCTTAGATTCTCACAACTTTCAATGCAGTAAGCTTATGTTTCAGAGTCAGTACAACAATACGCGCTTACCGTCCTTAGATTCTCACAACTTTCAATGCAGTAAGCTTATGTTTCATGACTTCATTTTAATCTTGAAAATAGCATGATGGTGTGTCACAATCAACAGGATGAGGAAATGTCTTAAAGGTGGAAATTGAAAATCATTAGTGCGAGTATAGTTTACATTATTTCATATACTTTATTAAGATAAAGCGTTTCTTTTCGGAGCCATAACATATGCAATGTTTCTGTATTAGGGAAAACAAATTTCTTTACATGTTTATTTTTCAGAAGATCTGTAATGGTATTAAGGGTTTGTTTATTTATTATAGTATTTAAAATTTATATATATATATTAATAATAGTTTGTTTAATTATTTTTAAAATGATG